>JAILXH010232190.1:15229-25802 GCA_023558415.1 Piaractus mesopotamicus | reverse complement strand
AAAGAAAAGAAGCCCTCAACATTGTATCTAAAGTGCTTTAATATTGGCAACCCCTTCTGCCAAAAAGTAGCCTTGCCTACTGGATAGAGCCATAAAGCTTGCAATATCAGGTTTAGCTCTGCTTTTTTAATTCTATCCAAATAAACCTGAATGTTGTTTTGTTCCAGCCAGTCTGTACAGCATTTCACAGCCCATATTGCTTACCAAATTGTATTCTGTTCATTTTTGGCTAATTTAGGGCTGAACAATTATTCATTTTTATATCGAAATCGCAATTTGAAGTAGTGCAGTTTTCAAGTTGCGAGAGCTGCAGGTTGAATTATATTCTACATTATTTAATGTTGTTTTAAGTTTCCTAATAATGCAGAGCAAGTGAAGTGGCGGTCTGGCACACTCCATTCAGCATTTAGATATCAGGCCCAAACAAATGGATTTGTTGATCTTCTTGGAAAAAACATAAGGTTTTTTTTTTTTTTTTTAAATAATCACATTTCAATCGTAATATTTGTCAGAAAAATTAAAATTAGATATTTTCCCCAAATCATTCAGCCCTGGGTTCCATCAATTCCAGTTTGTTTAGTCATTCCACATCACAGCTGCTGACCAGAGGCTTGTTTAGGGGCAACAACAGATTCTCAATTTGATGTAGGCCTGCTGTCATGTTCTTATTCAGAATCTGACCAAACAGGCTGCAGGTCAGATATTATCTGAATGCAGTATATGTAGTAATGGTTATCAGTAGCATAAAGGAGGTGTTACTGAACAACTAGTGCTCAGCAGAATAACACAGTTTTTGTGGAAAAAAGCATGTTGTTATCACAAATAACAGCATGGGTAAAATGATTCTGACCAATCAGATTGAACTGTCAGAACTAACTGTTTGTATACAGAGTGTGTACATTACTGTTCATTCTACATACAGGGAAACAGATGAACTACAATCTGTAACTGCAGTACTATACAGTGTACCTATATGGTAAAAGAAACCTGATAAAATGGGTGATGACTGCTGTAGATACAAAGCAGGTGTACTTAATAAAGTGACCAGCAAGTGTATATGTAACAGTGGAAAAACCGAAATGTCATGTGTGCCTCTTGTCTTTGTATGGAAGTATGTACTTAGATGCCTCAATGTATAAAGAACATCACATTTCAGTACATGTTAAAGGATATAAAACTGCAGATGCTTATGGACACCGATGGGTCTTCAGATAGAGAGGCTGAAGAAGGTTAAGGAAAGTTATTTCCAAATTCCAGTCTACTTTGCTGTCATGCATGGTGTTTCAAGACTTGTTTAAGGCCTTTTGTTCCTGCGTTTGAAGATTCTACCGAGATTGGAAGCGTGATTCAGGTTTTATGCTTAAGCTTGTTGTACCCTGTTACAGTAAATGACTAATTAGAGTGGAGAAAGCTGAGAAAGGGCTTGATTCCAAGAAAAGAAAAACACAAGCAAAAGTTAACTAGCTTTCTTAGGTTTTTCACATTTCCCTTCATTCTTGCATCTAAATTTGATGAGGTGATGCTTCAAAAAAGCTTCAAAGTATTGCTCAATATGTCAATATTTTTCTTTTCGTTACTTTTTACCATAGCCTCTCCAAAAAGAACCTTCCGAACACGTGTTCCAAGATAAACATCTTGGGCCAGTTTCTTGGCTGCTATAACGACTACACTTGGACTAAAGGAAATCTTTTGAGAATGATTTCAAGTCCAGGCTCTGGCTCTGTAAGAGAAACATGTCACATATCTGTGGCCTCATCTTCTGCTGTCTTTGTTTCAACAAAACTGTTTGATTGACAGGTCCTAACTTTAAGATGCTCAGCACGCCTCTGTCCTTGAAAGTCACCCGCTTACCTTCCGTTTCATTCTGCGCATTAACTGTTAATGACTCCAGATGTTTCTTTTTTTCCCCCCTTCCAACTAAATTGTTAATCGAATCAGGCAATAAAACAGCAGATGCTTGTGGACACCGGTGGGTCTTCAGATGGAGAGGCCGAAGAAGGTTATAGAAGGTCGTTCCTCAACTCCAGAAGAGTCCGTTTTTGTTTTTATGCCTGCCATTTCAAGACTTGTTTTAAGGCCTTCTGTTCTTGCGTTTGAAGGTTCTAAGGAGGTTGGAAGCGCGAGACGGATCTTCTCTAGTTTCGCGAACCCTTTTGACGATGGATTGAAGTTGCGTTTGGAGAAAAGAAGGCAACACTGACTCACGAGGTTCATACCCTCATGTGATGTCTGTTTCCCAGACAAAAGATGTTTTTTTCCACTTTTGCAGATGCCCCCACTACTTACACATTAACTCACCCGCTCAGACACTTGCACACAAAGACATATACAGTATATAGATGCACAAACCAACCACACACACACGCAGCCTCTTTTACATCTGCGATAAGAGGAGCAATCCGAGTCAGTAAACGCACAGGAGTTCTCCTCTCCCATGGGCATAGGTCCCAGTGCACCCCAGATTAGTACTGCGACTCCAAAACAGCTCCTTTTATTCATTACTCGCCAGTTTATTTTGGGAGATCTGGAATGCAGCCCCACTCCCCCCACCCCCATTTGCCTGTGCCCGAAATAAATATGTTTGCATCTCGGTAAATGCTGCCACAGTCAACAAAGAGCGAGAAGCTGCCCTTGTGTGCCTGACTGAGTGAAATATGGCAATTTTGGGCAGGCATCTCAGCACAACACCACTTTATTAAAAGCCCTTGGAAGTCCTGGGTGGTAATAGTGTTAATGCTACTTACGAGCTGCCTACCAAAAGTTAGGTTGCAGTCCAGGTGGGCTGTATTTCTAGACTCCTATGTCATCAAAGACTGTTGCAATCAGAAGGATCTTTCAAAAACTCCAGAGAACGCAGCTGACTGTTTTCTGAGGATGCTACCCAAGTCTTCTGTCAGCCTTAATCCTTTGTATAAGCATTTGACCTGAAGAATGTTTAAGAGAAATTTCAACCAACTAATACACAGAACTCAAATGTATAGTAAAGTATACAGTACCCTATTTCTTTAGGTTCTGTTAAAGAGGGTGTAAATTGAATGCAAGGTATGAAAAGCCTCTGCTTTCAGTGGGTTGACCACTTTCTAGCTTGCAGGACAGCATTTATTTAAAAATAAATAATTATAAACAAATATTTTGCCTGCCACATCACATCATTCACATCAATATTTGCCAACATATTATCAGTCAACACTTTTTTTCCCTCAAAATTTGCAGGCCTACTCTTTTTCAATGACGTGACAAAGCCACCTTGGAAGACCATTCCATTTTACATTATGCAATACACACATAGAGTCTTCACAGAAGTGCTATTACTAATGACCTGAATGGTTTCTCAACTGCAGCCTAGCTTTTGGAATTCAGCTGTGGAATCTGAACAGAAGACAATTCTTATCTGCTTCATTGACGATGCCCAGCTTTTCAAGACTTGTTCAAGGCCTTCTTGCATTTGAAGAAGCTATAGAAGTTGGAAACCCAAGACAGATCTTCTCTGGTTTTGGGAATTTGTTTCACGGTATATTGAAGTGAGAATAAGCGAGAATCTCAGCATATCTTGTAATACAAAAGAAGACCCTTCATTAGAACGTTGCTACCGAATGACCTTCCTGCAACCAGGGGAGCGCCCAAGTGAAGAAGGCCACTCTGCTTTGCTTCATTGAACATGCCCTCAGGACTTTTTCGAGGCTAGTAGTAGTTGGAAGTGCAAGACAAATCTTTTCTAGTTTTGCAAATCTGTTTGATGATGGATTGAATTTAGACACGTGTTCTCAACATATTATTACCAATCTTCAATGACTAGTTCCCACATAAAGAGAGACACTGGTTCTTTAGAATGGGCCCTTGTCTTTCTTGTGGCAACGCAACCCAGTGGTTCAGACAGAAAGGAGGCTCGAAGAACGTTGCAACAAATGGAAGACTGTATAAACTGCCCGTAACAGTGCCAGTTGTTTCCAGCTTGGAGGTACTATAACAACCCCCCCCTGGCAGAGCGCCCAGCACGGCTGCTGTGTGAGCTAGTGGGCAGTCAGCCCAACGGTACCAAGGCCTACTATATTCATGAAGTGTCCTAGAGTTGAAGTGCTGCTCTCAGATCAGGTTTCCTCCTGTCAGTTTGAGTCTTAGTCAGCCTGTGTTATGTGAAAAAGCTGATCAAGAAACAGCTTTTTTGTCCCGAGATGCTGCATTGGCCTTTATGGAGGTCAGAATAAACTGTATGTGGTCGCACACAAACATGGCGCTTCAAAATGCATGAGAAACTCTGCTGATTCGTTGGAAAAAGCTGCAAGACGGGGGTACTGGCGGGGAGTTACGAACCTGAAGACAGGACAAGATGGTGGTCAAGAGCCATTTGTCAACTTGCATGAGCGCTAATGGACAAGACCTGTTTACTCAGCTGACTTTCCCATGGCAGATGCGGTCAAAATCATCGTCCGCGGTCATGGACGCGCTCCAGCTTTTTTCCCCCGCTCTCTAACTTTATCAAAACAAAACTCAGTAAAAAACACTGACATAAATAAAACAATCCAAATTTCCCATTATTCTATTGTGTGTGTGTGTGTGTGTGTCTGTGTGTGTGAATGTCATATGGATGCAATTAGCTTAAGCACTGTGAAATAGTGCGTGGGGGGATTTTTGTATCTGTTTTTCTTTTTTTATCCTCCCATTAGAAATACAATACTTTTCGTCTCTAGGAGCTAAGCTACAATTCAGCTGTATTAGAGATTCATGCCCACAGCTCGGTTCTCAGGTTGTCGATCGTGCATACATGTCTCTGTTTCTTTCTATGCCAATTTATTTAGAAATGTTATTCCTGGCTGCTGCTCAGCCCACAAGTGGACCTCGGGTCCTTTTCCCAAGGCACACACATCACACCCCCTAACATGGCATAAATTATGTGACCCGAGCTGACATGGCAAGTCACTTGCACTTTTACTTCAGTTGGTTTATTTATTTGTGCAAAAGAAGGCCAACAGCAAAACAATGGCAAGATGTGGAACAAGTATATATAAATTCTTATGTATATAGTAACATATATATAATAACAAGGCCACTGTGTAGGCCTTACTGCTGTGATATGTGGTTTAGCTCTATCGTTGACATTACCAGTACATAATGCCTGATTCGTATCTCATTCATATATCTCTGGCATTTGGTTGATACTGTTTCTTCTTAAAGTCAGATGAAAGTTTTGTGTATCTCTGAGTCTCATGCATTATGAAGAGTCACAGTGCCCTCTGTTGGGTGAACCATCCTTCTCAAATCAGAAGCTGGGATTATGGAGAGCTTTGGGGCTATGCGCATCATGTATAGTCATAGATGTAATTTTTTGTGTAGTTAAGGGAGTGGGGGGGGGGTTACAATAACAACATTGATTTAATTGTTTTGTTAATTAAACATGATAAAAATAAATGGTCTTACTGATAAAATAAATGCTACCGTAAATATAGGGCCAAAAGTTCACACACACCTAGGATAAAGACTTTCACAACTCCACACATTTCATGTTACCATACATTTCCAGTGTTAAGTCAATCAGAGTATGTGCTTATTTGCATAAGAGGTCATTTTAAAGTAACAGCTAAGAGATATATTCATTTCAGGCTTTTTTTCAGTTTTTCCTTGATTAAAAACCTCCCAATTTATTATTTTTTTACTGGGCCCCTCCAGGCTCAGACTGCAATTGAGGGGTACTGGAGGATTTTCTGTCAATTAGTTTGACTTGTCAGTAACATTAGCACAAAAGATGAACTAGCACAGCGCAGCTAGATCCATTAATATGGAGAGAAAAAAAAAAAAAACATGCACCCCTCAGCCCAGTGATCTCTTACATGACTGGTCCTCTTATGTGTCTTCTTATGTGTCTTCTTATGCTGTGTAAAAAATAGTATTAAATCAGAGACGTGCAGTACAAGCTCGCTAGCTAGCTTAGTTAGTGAAATAGCCTACAGCATCACAGTTTGAGTTCAGAATTTTGTAAAATGAATAAAAACAGGATAGAAGACTGAAACAGGTCAGTCTCTAGCCTCCTCTACTCACCTGATCACAGTGTCAGGAAATATCAGACTAATCCACCACCAACCGAGATGTCTGTTATTGATATTCAGACTCTAGCTAACCAATTTCATTAACACTGTCACGTTCAGTGTTTGCTTACAAAAATAGCCCAGCTTCTTAGTGTATTCATTTTCCAATTGGTCTTACACAAACAGAAACTAACTGAACAGTTTTCAGTCGTGTGTAACCTTTTCTCATTTGTAGTTTCTGCTCAGGCTCATTAAAGCTTTTTTATTTTGAAATATTTATATCTAAATATTTTTAGAGACATTACAAAGTACTTAGGGAACACAGACACTGCAGCACTCATACAAAAATGCAGTTATTATCTCTAAAAGATTTATGTAATGGTATCAATGAGCTTGAACTACATACATACAAGTATTCGTTATATACTATAGTTGCCATATTTCTCTTATTAAAATTCCTTTTAAATTCTTGCAAGGAAGAAAACACTGGCAATAGACACATTGAGTACTACAGCCAGGTTTAAGTCATCACAAGTCATATGCTTGAACCTGATGGTGACCAACCCCCAAGACAAAACTCACACCCCCCAACAACAGAACAACACAAGTAACACATACTCCAAACAACAACCAACAAACTATAACAATAAACATAATAAAGTCACTTCGTTGGAGTGTGCGTTAGGCTTTGCGTGTGGTCATCTGCCTAGCCACACCTCCAGAGTTTCTCAGTGCCAGCGCCAGCCAGTAACAGGCCTAACTATGGACTGACCACACAAATATTTCTTTGAGTGTGCATGGTTCTATATAGAACCATTGTCTTTACTAAAGACTCCTTGAAGAACCATCTTTTTTAAGAGTGTACGTCTAGTGGATCTCTCGTTTAATATATTATGTTTTTTTGTTACCCCAGGAGCAAAGCTTCTACATATAAAGTGTACTCATGTGTCTGTGTGACATCTATGTATTCAACAATGCATATAATGAATCCTAAGTTTCCTAAGTTTGCCAAGGCTGGCAAACCATTTATATAAAAATGAATGTTGATGAAGTTAATAAAGAATGTAATTGCAACACTATCATGATTATTTTTTTTATTAAGTGCTGTCAAGTCATTTCCAACTCATGGCGATCATATTGATAGTCTTTCTCCAGAATATCCTGTCTTCTGTTTGGGTCTTCAGGCTTCTCAGTGGGTGTTTCATGATTCCTCTGATCGCATCCATCTATCTTGTAGCTGGTCGTTCTCTTCCTGTTTTATCTTCAGCTCTTCCAATCATAATGGTCTTTTCCAATGAATTGGTTCTTCTAAGAATATGTCCAAAGTAAGACTTATCTGGGCTTCGAGTGATAAGCGAGGCTTGGTTCGGCCTAGGATCCATTTGTTTGCTTTCTTTGCCATCCAAGTACTGCAAAGCACAAAGCAGCACCGTTAAAAGTTTTTGCTCAGTTCTAAGCAGCTATATATTTTCCTGTCTCAGTTGTTTATTGTCTAGCTTTTACATCCGTAAAAAACCACAGAGAAAATCATAGTCTGAATAATTCTTAGTATTGCTCATAAAGACAAATGCTGCTGCTGCTGCACAGACTCGACTATTTAATCACAGCCATTGGTTCACCTGCTTTTCCTCTTTTCTGTATGTTAATATTTTGAATGAATGATAAAACCTTATCCTCTGTTATATTGCTCTTTTGTTATTGTTTTGCTATCCAGTATCAATGAGGAGGATGGGTCCCCCCTTTGAGTCTTGTTTCCTCTCATGGTTTCTTCCTCTTGCTCTTAGGGAGTTTTTCCGTGACACTGTCACCATTGGCTTGCTCATGGTGGCTTGGACCCAGATGTTTCTGAAAAGCTGCTTTGCAACAATGCCTGTTGTAAAAAGCGCTATATAATTAACCTTGACAACTTGACAAATTGTTGCATTTAAAGATCTTTTCAAGCTCTACCATCCAGTCTTCCAGATTTTCCACTATGAGTGTTGTATCATCCGCATATATCAGAGATTATTGACATTTCTTCCACCAATCTCAAATCCTTGATTGTCTTCCTCCAGTCCTGCTTTTCTCATTATATGTTCTGCATACAGGTTGAACAGTTATGGTGATAGTATGTAGCCTTGTCAAACTCTGTCCTGACCGTGGCTTGTTGATCAGAGATTCCTTATTAGAACAATGAGATGCGTGTGTGTGTGTGTGTGTTATAGATTCCTGTTGCTTTCTTCTTTGGCAATGATCTCAGGCCCTGTCTGACTTCGTCTTCCAGCACTAAAGGATCTTCTGTGTAGCCGATATCAGTGAAACTGTTGTTGCAATAGACATCTTTTTTGTAGAAGTCTTCTGTGTATTCCTTCTTCATTTGATTTTGTTTAATCAGTGATGATTTGACCATTGACATCTCTCAGATTACTGACTTGTGACTGAAATTTATTTTTGATTTCCCCTATCTTCTTAAAAACATTCCTGGTTTTTCGTGTTTGTTCCCATTTTCAATACTATCATAATGCTGCATTATAATTGTGAGTAGTTCTGGTGAATGGAAGAGCAGAGAGGGGGACTGGAGAGCCCAGCATTGTGATACAGTAATAGAAGTGACCTGAACCTAATATTTAAAAAGTGCTGATGTCAGTTATTCCATGAGATCGGTGCCAAATGGACTCATTTGAATGTTTCATGTTCAAAAAAAATTTTTTTTTCCTCCTCCATTATATGTTACTCTTACAAAAAAGATTTTCCAACCTCAGTATTTTTTGTGTCAAATAACACAGAAAAGTACAACCTGGCCATGCTGAGCTTGTGAAGGAGGGGAGTGTGATGGGGTGGAACACTTCAGGCTTAAACTGCCTTGCTTGCTGTTTTTAGGGTTAGACTTTTCAATGTCTGTTTTTAAGGACCATAAATTACTTTACTTTTCTGAGAATATTGCAAAAAATGCATTTTCTTTATTAGTTTTGTTTGATGATATAAACGTTGCTTGATGGAAGATGGACGATTCACCAAAAGCTCAATGTTATTAAGTAATATTAACCAGGTTTTGAACATTACTCCTGTTAGGGCTTTATCTCACTTTTCCATGTACTTTATTTTTTCCTGAAGTCCACTTATGATATTTGTGTGGTTTTATGTACCAGCAACAGTCATAATTCATTTTTACATGACCATTTTCCAACCTCAGTTTATTCCTTAGAAGTGATCCTGCTGTTCCTGTTACTGTGGCTTTAAAGGTGCCATAGAATGCATTTATTCAATATTTTAAATTGATGCCTACATAGAAGGTATGTGACTTTGTTCAAGGTAAAAAAAAAATGCCCAAATGCAGTTTTACATGCCCATGTACAGCCCTATGATTGAGCCCTAGAATGAAACAAGCTGTTTTCCCTTTTTTTGGTGGGTTCATAAACACTTCGATGAGCTCTGCTCTGATTTGCTGGTTTACAGGGAGCCATTCTGATGGCTCACACAGAAGTAAGATGTCGAAACAGATAAAAAAAAATGATAAAATGAACCTTTGTGTAATAAGCTAGGGTGCATACTATTTAGTTAGCTAAGCTAGTCACTTGGAGCTTGCTAACAGCTAACTTTACCTATGCTAGTTACGTGCTTTCAATTTCAACAACAATAAAAAATTAAATTAAAGTTGTTAGCTCACTGTGAAGCTTTCAATATAAGATGATTTGTCTTCCACTGTCAAAAAGTGGATAAAATCCATAAAATTAAAGCCATATTGAAACCACAGAAAGCCACAGTAGATCAAATGTGCCTTGAAACAGAAAGAACCTTTTAGCCAACTGTGTCTGAACACATCGGAATTAGACCTCCGCATTTCAACCATCCATGCCCTGAAACACCACATATACACTAGTGAACACACACACACACACACTAGGGGGCAGTGAGCACACTTGCCCAGAGCAGTGGGCAGCCCTATCTACAGCGCCCAGGGAGCAGTTAGGGTTAGGTGCCTTGCTCAAGGACACTTCAGTCACGTACTGTCAGCTGAGGGGATCGAACCGGCGACCTTCCGGTCACAAGGCTGGTTCCCTAACCTCCATATATTTTATCTAAATTAGATAAACAAACAAATGCTAATGGTTTGCTACCTCCACTAGTGGTCTAGTCTTTCTTTTTCATCTTTCAGCTCAAAATCAGCAAATTTGTGAAAAGGTAGAAAATTAATTCCAAGCATGATAAATGATGCTGAAAGCTCCATTTCCCTAAATTTGAATGAGTAGAGTGTGAAAATTAACTTGAACTTGTGGATATGTGTTCTATAGCACTGCTCTGCTACATGACGCTATACTGCCTCACAATGCTGTGCCCCACTGCAGCCATTTTTTAACTATACACAGCAGCGCAATGGCGACCCCACCTCGGATGTGCTCTGCCCAGACACATTCCACACAGAGTCGGCCAATGAGAGTCTGATCATTTGATTATAGAAGAGAAATGTCCAGAGCCTTCATAGATAATGAAGAGCCTTCATTATACACTGTACAAAATTTAAAGTGTTTTCCCCCAACCACAGATGTCTCACAGAAATTAGGTCTCCTTTCCCA
>JAILXH010232176.1:2641-14504 GCA_023558415.1 Piaractus mesopotamicus | reverse complement strand
AGTCCACACCAAGTCGGAAACAGAGTCTGGGTTTTTGTGACGTACACTGAGAAAAGCATGCTCTGATGTTGAATTCTCTTATTTTGTGCAGTCCATTGTAAAAAAGCACTCCCATCAGCTGTGGACTGAACCAGGATTAACTTGGAAGCGGACCAAGGCTCAAGACTTTTGGTGGACTGTAATTTATTTGTTTCGTGCGCAGCTGAGTACAGGTGGAGTGCTCACACCTGTCAAAATAGACTGAACTGAAGAAAATGTTTCCCAAACAAGGTAGGTGTGAAAACCAACCTTGACATTCCTTACCTATAAGGAATATTCCTTACTTAT
This sequence comes from Piaractus mesopotamicus, assembly GCA_023558415.1. Classification (NCBI taxonomy): domain Eukaryota; kingdom Metazoa; phylum Chordata; class Actinopteri; order Characiformes; family Serrasalmidae; genus Piaractus; species Piaractus mesopotamicus. Next base: position 14,177 of record JAILXH010232176.1, on the reverse strand, counting down.
AAGGAGTATAACTGTCGTAACATCTTGTAAAAAGTGCAAAAATTACTTCTCAAAAAATGACTGTTCTGCCTTTAATGTTTGGCCAATAAAAATGAATAATAAAAAAGGAGCAGCCAGTTTGGAAATGCTCTATCAAAACAAGCTGGCATAACTATTACTACTCACTGCCCCGTTACTGTACTACAAAATCAGAACAGTCATTTCCAAAGTAGGGCTTTTTATACTAAAACCACAGGACAATTCTTCACATAGCCAAGAAAGGCCAGTCCACTTTTCAGTCAAATTGCAGTAGTGCACTATGAGTAGTCAGTAGAATACATTTTCAAAAGAAGAAGCAGCAGCATTCAAACAAATTTGAATGTTTTCCCTTGCTTATTTTGGGAAATATGAATACAAACCTAAACCTAAAGGTAACCATGGTACTTGAAGAGATAGTATTACAGTATCTAGCTTTTCTGATGTTGCCAAACAAACTGGAAAGAACCGAAATGCACCAGCAAATGGCAAAGCCAGATTTTTTTTTTCAAACAATTAAAAACTTCTTTAAAAAAAAACAAAAAACAAAAAAAAACAATTTAGGAAGGAACATAAGGAAAAAATTAAACCCTCGGTAAAAATAAGGGTTAATTAAATGTGATGATGTCCTGTTGGGATATTATCCAATCAGCTATTTGTCACTGTGAAGTTTATGCAGTTAATGGTTGTTGTTGTTCACATGCTCGCACATTACTAGTCTTTTATAACTGGTCAAGATATAGTCAAAAAACGCCTTGTCGTGTCATGATAACGCTAACATATCACACTGCTCACCTATACAAACATAAATGTATTTCCCATGCGCATGGTCTGTTACCATCTGTTAGGGACCCCCAGGATGTGGTGGACTGCATCACATCCTTTGTGGTAAATCATGTTGTTGCATTCATATGTAGAATGCTGCAGCCTGACTGCAGATAACATCAGTAACATATGTGCCTTTTTAAAGATCAGTAACGTATAATCATAACTATAATGTGTTTGTTACTAAGTGAAAACATATTACATTATATGGGGCAGGAATGTACATGTACATTCCAAATCGGCTGGACTCCCTCATAACAAGGTTAACATATTTCAGGATGCTGGGAAATACCAGGAATGATTTGGAGTAAGGAGAAAATTTCACTCCAGCACTGTAAATGACATATACAAAGGGAGAAAGCCAGGGAAAAAGCAAAGCAGCTGCACTGAAACCAGAGAAGGAAAGGACAGAAAGAACAGAGGATAAATGATAAACTCACTCTCCAGGCTTCCTTCTTTTACAGATGATGACGGCAATGATGATTGCCACAACCAAGAGAACAACTATGACAATGGCAGCTATAGCTCCACTAGAGAGCTGGTCATTCAGCTCCCCCTCTCCTGAAAAACATGAAGAGGGGATCAGTTTATTGCTGAACACCTGCATACCTGCACATGCAGCATATACAGATCCAAACAGTACCATGATCTATACATTCAAAGGTTTCATGAACAAATGTTTTTATGAACAAAAATCTTTTTGATGCATGTTTCTGTTAATATTTTAAGATATTATGAATAAAGATATTCTGTTTTTAAACTATTATGAAGTGATAGGTTATTCTTATCATTGTTCTTCAATCAGTACCCAATTAGACGTTGGCAGTATGGCAATTATACAGTCAAGTGAAAATAAGTTAGCACATGCTCTATAGTAAACAAACTTAAATATGGCAATTTTCTGCAAATTTTAGAACAGAAAAAACTTTTACATAGGCCACATTTCTTCCAAACATGTTAAATTCAGCAAATAAACAGTAATTGTGCATTAAAATGTGCAGAAGATCTTTACAGCATAGTTTCCATATATGGACATATATGCCCTAGGTATTGAATGGTACATTTTGAAACTTTCATGTGCACAGACATGAGGAGTAATCACAGCCTGCGGTTAACAGAAAAAGCTCTTAACTGTTTTCATCAAACAAGTTCACTGCAGCTCCATTTGTTACGTTTTGTGAAGCTGAAACTTAGTCTGGAACTGGAACCCTGTTGCTGTTGAACTTGCTTTGTGAGACAGACTCCTAGATTCTGCAAGGCTAGGAGCAAAACTAATATGTGCATTGGCCTTACCTTTCACCAAGAGATTATGGGTGGCTGTCTGGCTGAGTCCCGTGATTTGGTTGCGTGCCTCACAGGTGTAGATGCCGCTGTTTTCGAGGCTGGGCTTCTCAATCTTGTACTCAGCTGTCGTGATCTCCAAGAGTGAGCCGTTAAACTTCCAGATGTAGGTGGCAGGAGGAACAGAGGCGACTTTGCATGCCATCACAACTGGGTCGCCAACCTCTGCTTTCTTTGGTCCTTCTATGGACACTTTCTCTGGCCCATCTGATGCCATGCGAGAGAGACCAGCACAGTAAGGTTAGAGGGTATTTACACAATTGTTCAAAAGTTTGGAATTGCTGCTCAAAAGGTTTGGAATATCGTTTGAAATTAATGTTTTCAATAATGTAAAACCAAGTCTGTTGCAGATACAAGTTAATAAAATTTATATCCAGCATGTGCTGTACTTGAAAACTGACTATCAAATCTTGAGGCAGCTAACTGAATTACTAAAATTAGACTACAATTATACATTATGTATCAGTTAATAACTACACATTGGTCCCAAACAACATGTCCTACATTTTATTTTTGCCCTTGAAATCCATTTATGTGTTTTCTGTACTAAAAATTGTCATAATTTATATTTACTTGACGATTTTCTAACCATTCCCCTTTGAACTAAACAGGCTGTTTATTGTTACTGCGTATTTAGGACCAGTATAAGATAAAGAAGCCTTGCTCTTATTCTGTGCCCTGTATTGTGCCTCATCCAATATAATTCCATATATGGACTCTACACACTGAGTAGTGAATGGTATATATTGATTATATAAATTCACCTTTTTTATGATATGGGCTAAAATCCACTAGTGTATCTGGTTTATGTCTCAATGTATGTTCTCTAAGTTAAGTGATTCCAAAGTTTGAGTGGAGACCAACAAAAAGATACCAAAGAGACAGCAAAAAGAAAAGACATGACACTGTGCAAATTGACCAGCTCACAACTTAGGGACACAGTGCTGCATTCTGTGAATAATACTCAGGTAAAGACGACAAATAATTGAAGAATTTGCTTTCCAGATGATTGGTAGATAAGAGACACCACTACTACCACATCTGAGATACCAGCAGAGAAAAACAGTTCCTTATAGAAAAGATAAAGGTTTAAACACACATGACTCTGTGGCTACACTCACAGTAGATCTGCATGTTGTAGACGTTGGAATCTCTGTTCAATTTGTTGCTCAGCTCGCATTTGTACTTTCCGGCATCCTCTTTCTGCACTTTCAGGATGCTGATGGTCCTCTTGTCAGTGCTGATGATGATGCGGTCACTGGCAGCCAGAGGTTTGTCATCTTTAAACCAAGACACGCTGTCTGCTCTGCCCACGCTGGATTTGCAGGTGAGGTTGGCTGTGCTGTTGCCAGCAATGAGCAGTGAAATGGGGCCAGTGACGTTGGTGCCAGAGATGGCTTCTGTTAAACAGAACCACATAAACAAGAGCACTTTGTTAAAGCCAGAATGAATCAGAAATTATAACACATTTTCCTTCTGTCTCAGAGCTGTTTTTTGCTGACTGATAGAAGGGGGTGGTAGAAGTTGGAGGTGAAACATGTTATTGACATGATATTAGTGGTAGATTCTCCACCCGCTGGTCCACAATGTTGCAATCAAAACTAGAGAGATGGGCAAAAGAAACTGCATTTTTGATGGAAGATTTCGGGTAAACAAGAGTTCAGTCTTCTAAATGATAGGAATCATGCTTAATATTAGTGATGCACGATGATATCAGAATATCAGTATCAGCAGATATTTGCTTAAAACAATTTATCAGCATCGAACTGATGTTCAGACTTGACCGATATTATGAATGGATATTTGATAACAACTTCGTTGTACTCTGGAAGAGCAAAAGGTTCAGGCAATGCTGTGCTTAAATGTCTGCATTTTATTAACTTCACTGCATTTATAACCCTCTGTTATATTTCTCTTTAACCACAATCTGGGTGGACGTAGTTTCTACAGCTGTTTATGTGACAGCATCGATATCGACAGATATGTACATTAGAAGTATCGGATAACAGCACTGGCCCAGAATTTCTATATTGGTGTTTCCCTCCATAATATGATAAGGGACATAAACTAGCAACATAAAAAAAAAATATGTTGACTTTAAACAAATTTGGGACTTAATTTAACAGAGCAGGGGAATCCTGTTCTGGCCCTGGAGAATCAGTGTCCAATACAGTTTGATGATTTCTACTCACTGCTGAGTTGTTAAGCATGTTTGGAAATCATGAGGCTTGACACGATTACATAATTAAACTTGATTTAAAACAATCAGTTAAAAAGTACCACCCAATTATTACTTTGCAATTTGCATTACAATTATGCCTATGCTAAATTCACCCACTGCTCTCTCTTACCGTAAGAAACAGAGCCTGATTGACACACATCCATGTGCATTTCTTGCCATTACATTTATATTTTTAAAGATTTCCTAGTTTATACTATTCCAGTAAAGTGTTTTAGAATTTAAAATGTTTAAAAGGTACATTGTTTCATATTTGTTCAGTTAGGTTCATTTTCTTTGCTTGGTCTTTTAAAAGTCAACCAGAAAATAACATGGAAATTTTTTACCTTGTTAGTTCACGTTCTTGCTAATATTAACCACGATTCATTATATTGTATAATTTAAAAGACAAAATTCTTGTTTTGACAAAATCTTTGATTAAAGTGCAATGAATTTTGCCTGGCTCTAAATATCCGTCACCAGGCACCATAGGCAGGGAAAAATAGTATTAACCCATAATATCACACCTTGATTTCCCTTCCCCTTGTCCTCCTAAACTCCTGTAATACCAGGACTTCATAGAAGTCCTCCACAATCGACTGCAGACTAGCACACAGGCCTGTTCATTTTGAAACACCTGCTTTTCATGATCCAATCAAATCTCTATGGATAAATTCATGTCCTACACATAATCCCCCCACACCTAAAATATTCTGTTTCACCAAGAAATCTGTCACATTAGGAAAGAAACATGCATTCTGATTTCAGGTTCATGTTACCGTAGGACTGTAGGGGTGATTAGCTTCATACTGACTGATATTGATTGACTGACATTTTACCATTTTACAAAGATCTGATTTGGTGTAACCAGTTTAGTGAATTGATTAACTAATTTGGTTACTGTACAAGCACATAAGCAGAGTAAATGAGTTTTCATGACTGAATGCGACCTGTAGACCTGTTAGAAGAGGCATCTTCAATACTGAAACTTCTCCCTTTGATAAGAAGGCTTATATTTTGCAAGATATGTTTTAGACCTTCACTTGTGACCATAGTGCTAATCCCTCAAGTGTGGTTCAGTCAACCACAACATACCCACAAATACCCTTCTGCCTCTCTCACCTCCCCACCCCCCTCTTTCAGACAGTCATTAGAGTGGAATGTGTCGCTGTGAATCAGAACGGATGACTGTACTTGTACCGGAACTGCACCGATTGGGCAACATTCTCTGAATGCCTACTTTCTGCTATACAAGTCTCATCTTCGTTTCTTTCGCTCAGTCTGTTGCTTCTCACTTCCTCAACCAAATGCCCATCAACACATGTAAGACAACTTGTCAGAAAGCTTTTAACACCTGTGGCTTGAAGTGTACCAAAAATGGCATTCTTTTGATTCTGTCTCTTCCAGTCGGCAGGCATTTAAATAAACGACAAACTGTAATAGGAGCCCAGACTGCGTCCAGGATACCTCTTGTACCAAACAGCGAGGTAATTGCACAACACAGACCAATCACACTGGGGTGCATAGCACATTGGGTGGGGGCTCTAATTTCTTTACTAGACCCTTTGCATCGCTACTTATGCAATTTTACATCCATCTCCCATGGGTAGTTATGATCACTTAAGAATATACTTCACCTATGAGTCTCCATTAGACCATCAACATGGCTGAGACCTAGCAATAAACAAGTAAACAAGTTACACTTATTTTTTAATTGATTGCAAATAATTTTTCATCTGAGAGACATAATAATGTGCACTACACTGAGGCCCAAAAGATCACAGTTATGTAGCTGGTATTAATGCACCTGGTATGTTTAAGCTGAACTATGTATGATTTTTTTGTTTAAATTGAAAGATGCAGCATTACTAAGTTAGAAGGCAGAAAACACACTGTTAGCCACCCTCTAAAGCCTGACATAACAATTTAAAAGTCAGAGACGTCACATTGGATTGAGCATGACATGCACAGTCTTAAAAAGAAGTTCTGGCGTGATGTTTAGATCGCAAATGCAAAATCTATACTAATGAAGATATGATGACAACAGTAGATAATTCACTTACAGCCTCGGAAGACATGTAGTTTTGACTAAGTTTGACAATTATCAAATTCATATGCTCGTGGAAGGGGTCCGAAGCATAACATAAGGTTCTTCCACACATTGTGTGCAATTACACATTTCTCCTACCTCCTCCAGCAGTAATACAGAAACTGATTATACTCTGCCATCTTCAAGGATGTGTCAATTATTTAAATGCACTCGAAGGAGCTGAGGAGAGAAAATGCTTCCAGACTAAGGAGACACACATGCATCTTATGTGGAAGTCTTTTTTTCGCAACGTGTGATTTAGTTGTATCACAATTTCTCTGCTTTTACCTTGTGTAGTCATTAGATGATCACAGTTAATGGCATGGTACTGCCAAAGGATGATGAAAGTTAACTAAATTGTTGATGTGCACTAACATGCCATCACTACATCAGTGTCACTGCAGTGCTGAAAATGACCCACTACCCAAATAATACCTATTCTGAGGTGGTCCTGACCATGGAGGAACAGGGTAAATGGGGGCTGACGAAGTATGCAGAGAAACAGATGGACTACAGTCTGTAATTGTAGAACCACAAAGTGCACATATATGGTAAGTGGAGTTGATAAAACGGACAATTAGTGTAGAAACAAGTAGGTGAACTTAATGAAGTGGTCGGTTGTTGTAAGTGTTTCTTATCAGCAGATCTGTAAACGTGATGATTGTGTGAAGGACGTCTCGTTTGACAAGCAGGTTTGCCGTGGTTTCCTCTGTCCTTGTGTCTTATCCTTGCATCTTTTTTCGTTTCCTCAGAAGGAAGAGCTAAGACGTGATGAAAGGAAGCAAGTAAACGAGGAAAACTGATTACATATTGCGTGTTTTCTCTATTAGAAAAATGAACGCGGTTTTCAAAAATCACCTCCGTCGCACCCTCTGCTAAACAAACCTGATGCATTTTGTCCTGTGTACAATTTCCTCCTGAAAGTCACTGGAACCTTTGAACTAGCAGGTTTGTTTAACAGTCAAAATACAAACAAAGGCTACGTACATGCTATGTACAAACAAACAGTCCTACACACTGAAAATGTAGGACTACTATTGAACTTCAACATCAGTCATACCAACACCAGCTACTCAAACTCAGACTACTACTTCCAAAGCTACTTAATTACCACAGTTGCCAAATCTTATATCAGCGATATTGTATCACGTGCTAAAGAAACATGTTCCAAAATTTGAAAATTCTATTCATTCTTATAGAGAAAACAAGCTAACACCTGAAGTTCCTAATATGGGCACGACAGTGACTGTAGAATGAGGCACGACTTCAGAGTTGTATGAAAGAACGCTTTGTGGGTGGAGCATGGATAAGTCAATTCTAAGCTATTCTGTGGTGTTTCTCCCCGCCCTTTCTATAAACACTTGTGACATCATCTTTCAATGACTGTGAGTATGTTGCTCTTCCTAAGGCATGGATTGTTTTCACACACCCATGTACCTTTGGGGAGCCACAGTTCCTTACAAAGCATTTGAGCCAGGAATTTGCCACAGGCAAACAGTCGACTTGAGATGTTGACATAACAACCAAGCTACAGCTCTGACTAAAAAAACAGGTTTGTATTGTCTATATCCAAGGAGAGGCTCTGAATTTGCACCCAAATCACATGTTTTTATCCAAAATGTTAATTAAAATTAGTTTTACGATTAATTAAAAAGAGCGTCAAGAGGCAACATCTCAAAACAGCAGCGTGTCAGACCGCGAATAAGCTGTATACCTGACCACCTACGTCAGTCACTCTGCTTCAGCAAACACTACTGTATGTGTACTGATTATCACACTGATATGCATCCTCGCAACAGCAACTCATCATTCACTTAACGCCTCAAAAGCTCTTCCTGGTCAAATCTACTACCTGAACAAACCTTCCACTGTGTCAGGTTGCAGTTGTCTATCATTTGGGCCTCAAGTAAAAGTGCAGACATTTTATGATAAAGACTTGAAGTACTGATCAAATATATACATAATATATATATAAAACTGAACAAACAGCACTGAGCGCAACTTAAAAAAAGGTAAAAACACTGGGATGTGCTCTACCCACTTTGATTTGACTGATTTCAATCCCAGCAAATTCTGACTGACTAATAGCAAGTACTAATTTCACAATAAAAGCATACTTGCTAAACTTCTGTGAAGCTAATATAATGAAATACAGTATCATAAAGCAGTCAGCAATTATTTTGTCATATCAAGACATGTCTTGTTGCCTGGCAGCTTTTGCAGTTTTGAAATCATATTAGGGAACTTTTTAGGCTTTGTGTGCATGTGGAAACATGCCGCATTAACTTGCACTGTAGTATAGCTTCATGAACAGACTTGCTGTTGTTGTAAATGAGTCAACAAGTCAACGTAACATGAATAACAGCACTAGATACTTAGGCCCGTTGTCAAATATTTCAAGATGATAGTATGGTGTTGACCATGAGAGAATTTTGTTTGAGGTAAAATTCACCCATATCTCCTTCGTCAGAGTATAATGTTTTCTTTTGCTCCACCAGACGCAAAAAAAACTGCTGTACGTGATAAGCAGGAACTTTCACACATCTTATCTTACACGTCTCTGTGTGGCTTTGATTAATCCACAAAGGCTTACGTAAGACAGCAAGAGAAAATCTGAATAACTAGTTGCTAATAACCAATCAAAATTAGTTATTTAAACCAGTGGTTCTCAGTGCTGGTGCTGGAGTACCACTGCCATGTGTTGCTGTAGTGCTTTCCCAGCTCTGACACACCCAGTTCACTTCAGGAAGGATTGTTCATTAGCTCATTGGTTGCATCAGGTGTGCTGGGATTTTATTGCTAGAGAAAACTCTAAAAAGTGCACTTACTCCAGGACCAGGATTGGGAACACTACTGATCTAAATTAGGGGTGCTCTAATCATTAATTGCTTGCTGATTTTTATTAGCCCTTTTCTAACCTGAATCTCACACTGTGTGGGCTAAACACATGAAACACACTAGCACACTTTCAGCTTAGCAACTATCTGGCTCTCTTAGCCAAAGTCATAAAATAAATAACAATTCTTTCGTAAATGGGTCAAACTCGTATTTTAAATTAACGAACAAGTCAGTTACCTATTTAAATAACATGAATCAAACAAAGCAGGGAAAGTAAGAGGCAATTGGCTATTCATGAGTCATACATAATTATGCTACAACATTTTGGTGCTGTCATGGTAGCAATGTTCAAATGCAGAATAAATCTCTAAATTTAACCACTTTTATAAAAAATTAAATAAATAAACTGTTTAGATCAAATATTTTTCGATTCCAATAGGGTATCCCTTTGGAAACAAACTGTATATTGCAGAGGAAATCAATCTCTTATATTAAACATACTTGTGTTCTATTTACATTAAACAATGTATAACGATATGCAAACAACTCTTTGCACATTGCTAACTAGCTAGTTATCATCCATAAAGAGCAAAAAAAGCATGTTAGCACAGTAATGTATTCCTTTAAAATTTAGACTCACCTATGATGGATACTGTGACAACCTGTGAAGCAGCATAGCGCTTGGTCTTGCTGTTGTAGGCCACACAACTGTAGTTGCCGCTCTGATTCTCTTCCAGATTTGTGTAGGCTAGCGTGGCAGTTTTCTCGGGAAGCTCAACTCCATTTAAAAGCCACTTGAGCTCAGCTGCAGGGCTGGACACAGCTGAGCATGACAGCGTCAGGTTGGAGCCTGTCTTCAAGACTACATCATCAGGCACTTTCTTCATAGTAATGCTCTCAGGGCCATCTAGAGAATTAAATGATTAGAGGTTATATGATAAAATTGCCAAAGTATGATAAGGTTAGACTGGTAAAACAAAAAAAAAACAAAAAAAAGTGAACACTTTGTATATAACCTTTAAATGCATATAGAACAGCAACAAAAAAGTTCAGTAGAGGTACATTTTTGTTCATCTAGGTACAAACAAGGTAAATTTGCCCTCAAAGGAACAACAACAATCTTTAGCTCCACTAGTTTTCCCCGGTGAACAAATGGTCAACTACGGACATTTCAATGTTAACACTGCCATGGCATGCTCGATAGCTTGTCAGATGTAGCAACAGCAATCAAGAGAGTGATGGTAAAAGGTCAGTTATATAAGCTAAAAAGTAGCTATAGACGTACAGCTGCTGTGTTCGAAAAATGCTGGATGCGGTGAGCTGGACTTTCACACAGCGTATTCGTACTTTCACGGTCAGTCCAGCAGTTCTATGTTTTATTTGACCACCACTGCACATACAGTACATGTACCCACACCACTGGGCCACACTCTCCTCTGCTGGGTATGGCTGACTCTTATCTAAAAGCATTTCCATGCACCTGCATCAAAGCCTGTCTGAACCAGACATGCTCTTTGTTCCACGGCAATGATGTTTGCCCTGTGGAGTGCACCATTTACAGAGCCTGAGGTTATGACTAACAGATTTGAAAGGCAATCACTGTGCTAGCGTTGGAGCTTTGTGTCAGACGAAAAGCCCAGTGCTAAATATATGTTGACAGTATTGCTTCATTGTGGCCAGTGGCACAGTGTTAAAGAAAAGAAAAGTAAACTGTGGTCAGTTAAGATTTACTAGGACTAGCAATGATTTTAACAAGGCTTTGTGGTTCAGAAGCGTGCTCACACGTCTCTGATTCTAAACAGATGCTGATATGTTGCTGTTTCTAGTGATATGTAAGCACTCTTGAACATAATCTAAATAAATAACAAACACAATTACTCTTGAAGGTGGTAAATTAAGTCATGCTACTTCATTTTAACCGTAGGTTAGACTGCATATTATAAGATCTAGCATAATGATAGTGTTCAAAGTTATGAGTGAAGCTGATTGTCACAATGTGGTTTGGATAGTTATTGTCAATATGAACCTAATAAATAAACCTAATGCCAGAGACATTTTACATGACAGCCCACCTTAATAGCATATTACAAATACCATCACATCTATCAATGTGTGCTTGTTATAAACCCAGGTGCAGAAGAGAGTAGTTTAGTATGTCATCACCTAACTGAGTGTGGCTACTCTCTGTACACCATGTCAGCAAACATAGC
>JAILXH010232168.1:21635-37518 GCA_023558415.1 Piaractus mesopotamicus | reverse complement strand
AAAAAGTAAAAAAAAAAAAAAAAACACACCGAGAAAAAAAAAAAAAAGGTTGGAAGCATTCCCAGGAAAGAAAAGAAAAAAAGCTCTGCTTCCATAGCAACCACGAGAGAGCACAACCACAGCGCTGACGTCAGCGCAGACTGCTTGGAAAACCTGTCTCAGTACGTAGCTGGGCTGTTACCATGGATACCACACATGGGGGAGAGGCATGACTCCAAATAAAAGTTCGTTTCCGACTAGACTGGAGCGTTCGAGTTCACGACCGGGCCTGATAACGATTACTAGAATCCATTCATGAAATAGCTTCAGCATGCATGCTGAGAGACGGCCAAGTATAACGAAATATACTGAAAGACTCATGAACAGGGGTGGAAAACGTACAGAGATATTATACTTAAGAGAAATTGAGTACTGTGACACAATCGTACACCTACAAGTGGTATGTAAAAGTATGAAGCCAAAAATATAGGGAAAATCATAAAGTATCTATATTTAAACATACTTAAGTATGTAAAAGTAAAAAATAATATAGTGTGATCTTTGAGATTTGTAATGAGTTCTTTGAGTTCTAAATGAAAATGCAGAGTAAAAGGTATGATTTTTCTCTTGGAAATGTGCAAGAATTCAGTTTCAGCATTATTCAGGTAAAGTACAACTCTTCCAAAAACCCAATATAACTGTCACCAACCATAAAAAATGGTTTTAAACCCACATCTGGTTTAAAAACCAAAACAAACAAACAAAAAAAAAACCCCCAAAAACAGCGGTCACACGTTGTACATACAGCCTGCAGAGCGAGGAGCTGGTTACCATGGAGATGCATTGAGAAAGAAAGCAAGTAAGTAAGCTTGTGAAAGAGGTTTTTCCGACGAGGAGCGCTCTCTGCAGTTCCAGGAAATGCTGCTGCGAGGATTAGGCCACAGTTGCCAAAAAAAGAAAAAGCCTTCTCAGAACTAGAAAAGCTGGCACTGCGAGGCTTAAAAATCACAGAATCTGGCACAATCTGGCAGCCGATTGCTGGACGTTAATATCATTAAAATCCCTGCAGCTTTAATGAGATTTCAGCAGGACATTACACAAAGCAGGATTTCTCTGGAAGCCAAAAATGAGGTGAATGTTCATTACCTTTCCTCCTATATAAGTTTTCAGGCTAGCTGAGAAATCCTGCTTTGTGAAATACTAACTGGTATCTATAACAAATGTATACCATGAAGAACATTGACCGCTCTGTCTTCTGTTTTCAGATGAAGTAAAATGACAATATTTTACCGTTAACGTGATCATTTTAGTTATCATGATGCACAGCATGCTTTTTTGAGCATACCGTTGATGTCATCAGTACTTAATATTTTATTATAAATAGGTTTATTAGACCTGTTTAACTGGGTTGATGTAGAGCAATAATTACTGTATTCATAGTTGCTGAGAGCAGTTTATACATGTGATGCATTTTGTCTGTGTGCCATAACTTTAGCACATGCCACATTTTATGTTTTATGTTTTTTTTTCCCAATATGTGAAATCCAAATAAACAGTAATTGTGCATTTAAATGTGCAGAAATGTGTTCTTATTATGTGTCATCATCAACAAAACATGTAATTTGAGCAGGGGCACCCAAACATAGACGTACACTCGTGTTGGTGTCACATAACAATATTGATTAGTCTTAGTGGTTTTGATAGAGAACAATAACACAGTGCTTCAGGTTGTTTTGAAATGGCAGTTCAAAATAGCACAAAAACTAAACAACTAGTCGGTGACCATATGTCGCCATGTGGCAGACTGTAGAAAGCAGAAGTGAAATCCCGGGCATTTGAGGACGAATGGTCACTCTATAAATAGTAAAGTTTCCCTTCTGGAAACCTGGTTTCTGTCTGTTTAACATTTATAATACTGTGTTTCCTTTGGTGTAATTGTAAGAGAAGAAGACAGTCCAATCAAAACAAGCCATGCCAGGTTTGACATTCTTTTAGCACAGAGTATAAAACGTACACCATCTGATACCATGAAGTATTGCATAAATTTGTTTGTTGCTTCCGCACTGACGAACAGTGTCTTCACTTGGGTGGATCCTCAAAAGCCAGGAAAGCACGCTTTGCTTCGGCTGACTCATCAGTTCCCAGATGTATCCAGGACAATTCATAGTATTTCAGTGTTTGGATTAAAACCTAGCCTCGAGCTCATGAAGCAAGCCGTGAAGTAATCCACTCCCCATCGAGAGCAGGATACTGGATGTACCAGGCTTGCTTAATCAGTTGCTAATGAACAATTTTAGGTCGTAATGCTTTCTGAGTAAGAAAAATAGCTAGAAAAAAAGACTAAACCACATGGAGGTTGTGTTAGATGATTAGAAGCAGGCACATCTACTTTTCATTTTAACATGTACCCAAAAGTGTCACTGCCCATTATGAGTAGGAACTTTATTAGCATTTGAGATGAATGCAGAGGTAAGCTCGGTCTTCAGTTCAGGCCATCAGTGTCAAAACCTGGTCAAACAAAAAAAGAAAGAAACACCCCTACAAATATGCTAATTGTGCTAGCACCCTTATGGGATTTGTAATAGAATGTTAGATTGTTCAAGATTAAACACAGACTTGAAGTTTTCAAATGACATTGTTTATTTTTATTGGCAACAGAAATGAATATATATTTAGAAGCAGTGGGGAACCTTCTCTGAAGGCCTAATGGTTTCTGTGAATTTTTGGTTCCTTTTTTTATGTAAAACCTTCTTGCTTGTCATATTTAAACTCTGGCAGTATTTTACTGATACTCCTAATTTTTTGTTAAGTTTGGTTGGAAATAAAAGTGCTATATGCTTGAAACACTTAATGAAAAATTAACCCATCAGGATTTTTTTTTCTCATATCAAGAAAGATACAGTCAAGCAAGCTCTCCCACTGGTTAGGACTTCAGGAGCTGAACTGAAGGCCTGATGTGTTAGATTAACCACTAACATAATCAGGAACTGATGGAGAAATCAATCCATCAATCACGTTTTGATTTCCAAAAAGTTGGACCCGTTTTGAGAGAAAAAAAAATGTCAGGCCTACTGGAAGTCCTTTGATTGAGAGTGGTAGGCTAACCAATGTGTGTCAATCAGATGTTAGAAATGGAACAGCAGCAGCTCTATGGCAGGGCTCTTTACTGAGTCACTGTAAAACTTCTATAAGGTAATGTATGTGTTAATATGTTACAAGCTTCAAATAAAACATGAGATGACTTTTACAAGCTTCAAATGTCCACGTTTGATCTAGAACCGTCAATTTGCATGTGAATTGCCCTTAGCTTACATTAGCTAGCATACCATTAAAAGTTTTTGACCAAATTGTGACATTTATGGCCTGAATTGAAGGCCTAGCTGTTATAGTCATGGTTTGCCAATGTGCATTAGTATGTCATAGTTTTACGGTATCTTTTTCAGTAAATATCACGGTCTTAGAGCTACCACCTCTGTTTTTCCTTTTCTAACAACTGACTGAAACTTGGTTAGACTACGGTCATATTCGCGGCCAGTGACAAATCTAGGCTTTCCAGAAGGTCTAAAGTGACGTGAGTATTCTCACAAATACGGTCACATGCATTGTAAATCGAAATATTATTAGTTGATTCCACTGTCACTTCTTAATTTCGTTGGTGGTTTTATTTAACAGGCCTTCAGTTCAGCTCCTGAAGGCCTAACCAACAGGAGAGCTCATTTGACTAGATTTATCAAGACACTACAGAGAAGACAGATGCTGATTAGATCATTTTGAAGATCTTTTGTTTCCAACCAAAACTTAACAATGAAATCAGAGTATTAGCATTAAACTTGAAGATGTTAAATACAATGAACATCATAATTCTACTGAATCAAAATAAACTACAAATTACAGACATGTAATTTTTTGGTTCCCAGAAATCACAAAGCCTTTTCTCAGGGCCTTGAAGGCCCCGAGGTTCCCTTTTCACTGAATGCTCATTACTATATTAATACAACTAGCACTATATTTTTCAGAGAGAAGCAGTGACTGTGGTCTCCAAGCATGAATTTCTTGTTAAAGGAGTGTCTTACAGTTCCCATATCTCAGCTGGTGTGTCAACAGGTCAAACTTCTTCTTTCTTCGAACTCATTATGCTTACGCTCTCAAATGGGCATTACACCATATGGGCACATGCGTGCTTGCAGCTTCCTGCTCAAGATGAAAAGATGACTCGACCATTTCTAAAACTGAGATCTTACAGAATTTAGCAATCTGTCAGTTTAAAAATACTGGAATTACTTTAGGTGGGCTTGGTGGTGTGTTACAGTCGCTAAAGTTTTGGTGGATTTCCCTGCAAAAAAGAAGGTTTGAATTGAATCAAACTTCCATTTTCACAATTCTTCTGCTTTGAGAACACACTCTACACTACCAGTAAACCAAGCCAGAATAAAGATTTTAGGCTTGTGGAAAAACTGAAAGAACATCAATGAGTCTTCAGTGGTTTTTTTTTACCCCCCCTCCCTCACCCTCTATTCTTCCAGATTCTCTCTGACTCACTCTATGGAACAAACTGACCACTTACCCATACTCTACAGCCCACTTTTTACCACTTTACTATAACCATGATCGCTGACAGTCACAGACCTGAGATTTTTCTGCAAAGTGTTTGTACAATAAGCCCCCATGAAGCCAGCTGCAGTACAATGCTGTCATGAGCCCCTATCTACCACAGCTTCCTGCCTGTCTATTCACCTTCTTTTCCTGGAACCGCAGCTGTGTTGACGACAGCTGCACCGAACATAACAATGTTGGCCAGGTGTATGCTTGTTAGATTGCTTTCTGTGGACAAAGCTGGAGCAAGGCACGAAAAATTAGGCACTTTACGTTAGATAATGTCCAACAGCTGGTTTGTAAAAAGAGAGGAAAACAATCAGAACGAAAGTTTAGAGGCTTCACTGATAAGCACATCTTTCACATCAAATTCTTTTCCATCCTGTTGGACTATCTGACCTTTTCTGTTGTGGCCTAGATGGATCAGACTGATTTGGAAATTAAGTTATTTCAAAATCAAGTTCCGAAGGCTCTCCTTACGAGAAGACGATGACAGGTCAGATGTTGCGCTAAGAGCCTCTCACTGCCGAGGAACAGTAGATTTCTTAAAATAGGGTTTCGCCTGGCACAGTTCCACCAAAGTGGCAGT
Source organism: Piaractus mesopotamicus (assembly GCA_023558415.1). Taxonomy (NCBI): domain Eukaryota; kingdom Metazoa; phylum Chordata; class Actinopteri; order Characiformes; family Serrasalmidae; genus Piaractus; species Piaractus mesopotamicus. The sequence goes on along the minus strand of JAILXH010232168.1, from coordinate 32,357 downwards.
GGTATCTCTACTTCCACACCATTATAAGGACATAAATAAAGGCTACAAAGCAAAGACACACTAAAGCTACAAAGCAATGGGGTAACTAAAGGATGTTCACGAGGGAGGGGGTGCAATCTCTCACAACACAACAATTCGAGGAAGTTGCAAGTGGTCTCTGAGAACAGTGACTCATTACTATCAGGAAACCCTTTAGATGATATTTGCAATCTGTGCTTAGCCAATCGTGATGAAGGGATCAGGCCATGCTCTTGGCACGCCAAGCCGTTTCTGTCTGCCTCGCACAAACAATTTATTCCACTTCTGCTTCAGAGTCATCTTCTATATTCGACTCTGCTGGAAGTGCGCAAAATGTGTTAAGTGCAGAGTTCCACCCGGAAAGGCATTTCTGGGTCTGACACAAGGGTGCTCCTATGAGTGCGTCATGTTTCCCAGGGTTACAACCTACAGGAATCCATCTGCTACATTTAATGCTTTGGGATTCCACATTCCACAATGAGTGCCTTCTTCCGCAAAGTCTTCTGACAGTCATGTGCTAAGTGTTAATTCCTAGCTAAATGGAAAACAGGCGTGTGTAGTCGTATTGTTGTCTTGCTGCATTGTGAACTAACTGTGCTGTATTTAAATGCTGTGAAGCTGCTTTTAACCGTTAATACAAAAGAGTTGTGTAATTCGTAAATCTCATAAAAATAAAGTTGTAAATCTCTTTTAAGCAAGCGTTGAAGTGCGGATATTTCAATTCCACTCATGAATAAAGGGCCAGAAAGGGTTCTTGATAGAACCTTTACATTATGGTTCTTTGAAGTTTAACCCCTCAACATTCCAGGTTTATTTCATACAAAGGCTTTTTATTTAGTAACTACAGAGCCTTCAATGCAAATTAATGGAGCTATTCTTAGGTTATAGAAGTGTGTAATAAAACTGGCTTGTTAAGGAGTTGAAAAGGTTCTTCACACTCACACATCTCATGTACAAGCATGGTTCTCTAAAGAAGCATCCATTTAAAGGTTCTTAATGGAGCCAGAAGTGGTTTTACTTTAGCATCTCTCAAAGGACTCTTTTGGGCACCTTTATATTTATGAACGCACAGGTGTCTAGTCTCATCCACAAAGGGCCAGTGTGGCTGCAGGTTTCATTCCAGGCCGGCACAAAGCACACCTGATTCCACCTGATGTTTAATCAGTTAGTCTTCAAACAACTGAGGAGTTATATAAGGTGTGCTCTCGCTTGATTGGAAGGAAAATCTGCAGCCACACTGGCCCTTTGTGGATAAGACTGGTGAACCCTATTCGAAACTTTCAATCAACACCATATTTGTATTTGTAAGCAGACTTGAACAAAAATGTACTGCTGTACATACAGTCTTGTTTTGCAGAAAGGAAAAAAAAGATCAAATCTTACGTATTGGTCAGTTGTTGACACTGAAACAAACAGCAAAACAGTCAGAAGTGCAGACTAAAACAGAATATAAATCAATGTGCTGGCAAATCATAACTAACTAGTAGTGTAGGTTTCATTTCAACTTTGATGCACCGCTCATACCACCTGACCCATTAACTGATAAGTGTTTTATATTAATCGTTAGTGTTAAAAAAAGGTTACATTAGAAATGCGCCATTAAAAAGTATTTAATATGCCGTATATTCTGACCTTGAACAACAAATGTGCTGAAATATCTCCCTGTCACCAGAAACATTCACAATTATAATTGTAACTGGCTCTTTTATTAACTTCATTAACATATGTTTTACATAAAACTGTTAATCGACCTCAGCAATTGAAACTTTACATGCACTCTAATGTCACTGCATTTATTAAAACAATGTACACCTAACCAACAAGCTCCAGTCCTGTCAACGGCAACCAACTGCCGGACAACACAGCTCGAAACCAGACTCTCCAGTCCAAAACCGGACACCAGGCATATGTATGCATACGTAGGTGTCACGCAGACAAACAAGAGCAGCTTTAGATGCAAGACCTTCTGTAAAATGATGAGTCCTCTTCAGTATTCAGTGTTGTACAGCTATCTGTAGTTTTAACTCATATCTGAACAGGCACCCTTCATTACTCATCCAACTTGAAAACTACCGATTTTCTTTGCCTTTTTTATATAATAAAATTTTCAAATGTATTTCTCTGCATGCTGCACTTATTTTTTTTTAAGAAGAATAAGCCTCACATCAGTTTTGGCCAAATGTTTTTTTTTTTTTTTTTAAGTTTTTTCCTTCCCTCTGGTTGACCAGATACCTGCACATCCCTATGTGGACTGTTTTTCCCATGAGTCTGTGCATGGGGACAAAAAGACATGACAGAAACTATAGATTTAAACCAAAAATCCTTTCTCTTTAAGCCATAGTGCAGGTCACCCAGCATGGTGATGCTGGTTCACCAGTATACCAGCATCCAAAACACAACATATCGCTGCTGTCGGACCAAAACCTCGTATCTCCATTTTTGTTATTTTTCAGTTTTTGACATAATTAAAAAAATATCTACTGTCCTTTATAGTATCTGTAAATTTCAAGATGATTGGACCAAAAGAAATGGCCCAAAATGGCTTAGAAAAATGTCTGGTTCCATTGACTTACATTAAAAGTAAAGTATGTTTTTTCCATCTCCTGTAAAGTTATCATTTTGGAGACATGAGGTTTTGGTCTGACAGCAGTGATATGCTGGTTTTGTTGGTAATCAGCATATAATCTTCAATACCAGCATTCAAAAAACAACATATCCTGTTGCAATAGTTTTTTTTCTGTTAAAACAACATTGTGTAAGTATACTTAATACAGCAAAACAACAGTAAGAACTCGACACCAAGGGTTAAGTCCATTAGAGTGGAGTGAGTAATATCATCGAGTGATTATTTGAAACTAGGGATGTTCCTCGCACAGCATGAAGTCATTTATGAGAGACGCAAGTAACGTTTAAAGGCCAGAAACAAAAGTGAGACTGGTGCTCTTGCTTTGAATGAGGAAACCCTTCCTGCCCACTCCTACTACCTCTGACAGGAAGTGACATATTAGGAGGCTCTTGAGTTATTACTGGAGCATGCTGAAAACACCCACAGCCAAGTATGCCTGGCTTCCTCCTATAGTAGATTTGAATAAGCTTCATGTTTGTAGCTTTGTGTACAGCACTGCCGGTGCTGAAGACGTGGTGACTCAAAGTTGATGCGAAGGTGGCTGGTGTGATGAGATTCTGAAGAGCCATTTTGATAGTAACTAGACTGGCTCATATCTACCCACTCATTCAGTCTGCTGTCTGAAGGTGGTTGACACTAACGTGGCCTATGCGTAGGCAGCGATACCTTAAATCCTGTGAAATGTCTACCTGGAAAGTCCTGAGAGGTTTGCATCAGATAAGACTGAGGCTTCCCAGTCACGCTTTATTACCTAAAACACACAGCGCTATCATTGCTCTGAAGCAGCCAGCAGCACTTCCAATCAGCTATTTATCTGCACTGCCGGGAGATATGAGATATTTAGAGCAAGAGGTTTAAACCAAAGCATGAAACTTCATGTGTGCGCTATTGTCATAAAGCAAATATAGTACTACTGTATCAGTACTGCTTGGGAGTTGTTTTTCTCATACTGGATTGTAAACACATGCACACACATACAAAAAAATACACAAGCTTGCTATATACCTTGTCAGATCTTGGTAGTGTCCCATATTAATTTATAATATGTATACCACCAGTACACTTGATCTAACATCTACCTTGAAGAGAGGTTTAGAAGTGGTTAATCAAATGCTGATATAAATTAAATCACTTTTTTATTATATTAACGTTATGTTTATTTATTGTAATAATAGCACTTGTATGAGCAAATACATGCTTACTGACCAAATAGCTGTCTATTTAAATGTAATTGGCTATTCTAAATAAACCCCTTAACATCCCAGGGTTATTACATGCTATGGCTTAATATTCAGTAACTACAGGGACTCCATATGTGTCGTATTGAAGAGCTCAGCGACTGTAACAGGATTCCATCTTTGCCACGAGTCAGTTCACAACATTTTTGCTCTGCTAGATCTGCCCTGGTCAACTGTAAGTGCAATAATTCTGAAATGAAGGCATCTAGGAGCAACAACAGCTCAGCCATGATGCAGTAGACACTGAGTGGGGATGCCAAGTCCTGAAGAATGCAGCATGCAAAATCTCCTATTCTCTGTTATATCACTCACTACAGAGTTCCAAACTGCCTCTGGAAGCAACATCAGCACAAGCACTGTGCATTCAGAGCTTCGTGAAATGGGTTTCAATGGCCGAGCAGCTCCGCACAATCCTAAGATCACATTCCAAAAATGCCAAGCAGCAGCCGAAGTGGTGTAAAGCACTGGGCTCTGGAGCAGTGGGAATGTGTTCTCTGGAATGATGAATGATGCTTCAAGCTTCATGCTTCATTATGTGGCAGTCTGATGGACAAATCTGGGTTTGGCAGATGCCAGGAGCATACTATGGCACTCAGCATTCAGATGAGAGATGATGGTCTAGAGCTGTTTTTCAGGGTTTGGGCTCAACCCATTAGTTCCAGTGAAAGGAAATGCAAATGCTTCAGCTTTTAGGCTCTTTCCTGTTCCAGCACGACTGCTCCCCTGTACACACAACAAGGTCCATAAAGACATGGTTTGATGAGTTTGGTGTGGGAGAACTCCAGTGACCTGCACAGAGCCCTGATCTCAACCCCTTGAGCACCTTTGGGATGAACTTGAACGTTGATTGTGAGCCAGGCCCTGTCATCCAACACCAATGACTGACCTCACAAGTGCTCTTGTGACTGAATGTGCACAAATTCCCACAGACCCACTCAATCTTGTTGAAAGCCTTCCCGGAAGACTGGAGACTGTTATAGCCACAAAGCGGGGGTCAACTTCATTAAATGCCCATGGTTTTTGAATAGGAAGACCAGCAAGCTCATACAAGTGCGATGGTCGGGTGGTCCACATACTTTTGGTCATATGGAAGAGCTCGCTTGGCTGTATCTGTGTAGATATCAGAGAGAAATATCCTGATTGGACAGTTTTCTGTTAGACGTTGCAAGAATTTAACCCTTTTGCTTCCATCCCAACCTTAACAATAAAATAAGAGTATTACAAGAAAATGTGCAGAGTTTAAATACACCAAGCATGATGATCATGTTTAAAAACATATATGCATATATACTTTGATTTCACAGAAATCGTTTGGCTTTCTCAGAAGGCCCACCCTCACATCTGTTTGTGTCTGTTACAAAAACATCCCACAAGATTTACATTACTCTGTACATTTCATTTCCATGCTGAGGATATTCTTTGTATGCATTGTCTTATTTGTTTACTACTTGTGCACAATATTGTCCATTTAGGTATGGAAGATGAATTCCTAATACATGGCAAAGTACCAATAAGGCAAATCTGGTTCTGATTCTTATCTGGTTCCCTGAAGTACAGATAGACAAATACAGTACATATATGCACACTCAGTAAAGTCACCAGGGCTAACTCCTACAGAGTTCACATGAGCCTACTCAGGCGTACATTGTGGGAGTTAACCGTAGTAGAGTTCGTTTTACAGTGCTGATTTTACTGTGTAGGTGTTGAGGGTGAAACCCCACTGAAAACCCACACCAAACCCAGTCTGCTCCCTTTTTCCTGGAAATACTCTCTACAGCACTGCCTTGATGTACTTCTCTGAAGACCTGTATGAATAAACCCCAAGACTTTCCCACTACAAACGCTTTCTTAGCACTGTAGGAAGTATACAGCTCTAAAGACCGTCGATTCTAGTTAAAAAGAAATGGTTCCTAACACAGGATTTAAGAGTTAGTATTTGTCACTTTGTAAGCAGAAGTGACTTCGCTTTCAGGGCAAAAGAGGAAACAGTCAGTATGGTGAGAATGAGAAAATAAATACACTCTCAGAAATAAAAGTACAAACCTGTCACTGGGGCAGTACCCCTCCTGTCACGGGGTGGTACCCTCCAAAGTACCTTTAGTCAGGGAACATAATTGTACCATAATTCATTGAAATTATATTTTTTAAGCTGTACTGACTCCACACACCCCGTCTCATCTCCAGGCTTTTTATTTTATTGTTCTGTTTTAAAACTTGAGGCTATGAAAAGATACAAATATGTACTTTTCACTGTGGAAAAACTTATTTTAGGTGCACAATTAGACCTTAAAATCACTGTTGTACCTTTAAAGGTATATTTACATTGTTTGTACCTTGATAAATGAAAATGTACCTGCACAGAACCTTTACCTCTAACAGTGTATGCAATAAACATACATATGTAAAATGTATAATATATAATAGAATAAAATGAAGTATGCCATTTTCCAGTGCTGTTAACTCCTGAACTGGTGTGCAGTAGAGTACTAGACCATTCTTCAAGAAGAAAAGCTTTGAGTTCTTTGTGGAATGTAACGAAAACCTTCTACTATTATTATAGTCATTTTGTTATGACAATTACTTGTAATTACATATTTAGTTACATCATGATTTTTATTTAGATTTACATTTGATTTACATTCTGTAGCGACAGATTTAAGCCTGCTGTTGTTTTCTAGTAGTTCCAATCAAAAAAATATGGCAAAGAATATATTTTTTCCCACAAACCAACAGCACACAGCTATAACTTTGCATTTAATTCATGTTACAATATATTCTCTTGCATTTACAAACACAAACGTGATATCGTTATCATGAAATAATTTGTCCATATGTTTCAGCGAGCCATGAGAAAGATGCTGTGGCCTCTAAGGGTTAAAGACCCTGTCCCGTAAAATTCCATCCCACTCCAGCAATTATACCTACAAAATAGAGAGCAATCATTAGAACTAATAACCCCATGTTTATCATTATAGTTTATCTCATCATTATGCCAAGCATTATGTCAAACATCATGTTAAGCAACTGAAAAAAGCACTTAGGGTCAAGTTGAAAAGGGGTCAAAGCTGATTCATCAGATTATATTAGTTTCTCTAAGGTTTTATGCTCCTTACTCCAGATTGCTATCTTTGTATTTTGGCCTTGAATACAAATGGTTTCCAGATGGCAGTTTTCATATGAATTCCAACTTTGTGAAGCTCACTGTACAGCTTTGTTGAGACTGTATAGCAATGATGCTGATTCAGTTCTGTGGTAAGTTTTGAGGCCGTAGTTTTATGGTGTTTAACAACTACCCGCTTGGTTTTATGGTGTTTAATATGCCTGGTTTTGTTCCCAAGGTCTCCAAGTATCTCTTTGGCAATGCATTTTGACAACATCAGCATCAGGGCTTCATTTATAATTTATAAGAACACTGAGTAGTAATAGATCCAGCAGGTTAATGGGGTAAGGGAAGGTTGTGGGACCAAAACAGTGTGTTAAAAAGGTGCATTAGACAAACCAGTGTGAGGTTTCCTCATAATGTTGGAACTTTTTGGTCCAGAGGTGATTAATTCAGGCCCAGAAAATAAAAATTCACCACTGAATTTTGATCCTACTGCCAGGCTTCTCTAGTTAGCAACTAATAGTTGGCGCTATCGTCAGGAGATTATGAGTTTGATTCCTTCAATGGCTGGGAGACCAAGACAGCCTAATGGACCTCGTTCTCTCTGGGTGGTAGGATACACCTCCCTCTCTCAGGATTAACTCAGCGTGATGCTAGCCAACATGGGCACCTGATGTAACAGAACTGGCAGTTAACATTTTGCTTAAAGTGCACTGAGATGTCCAATGATGTTGTGTTAGCAGCCGTTAAACGATACGGTGGTTGGTTTCAGGTGTCTTGGAGGAAACACATGCTAGTCTTCAACCTCCCAGCTTGGTAGCATCATGTGATAGGAGGAGACCTAGCTGGTGGGTGAAATCAGACAATCAATAAAATGGGGTAAAAGGTTGGGTAAAAAAAAAACCACACACAGAAGAATCAACATTTTTATATTCTTTTTATGTTTTCTACCTCCTTTTTAGTTCACTTTCCTGAATTAACCTCCTCTGCTTATAATAAATGAGGTTAACAAGGCTGCTAAGCAGCGAACATTCTCTCATACATGCATTTCGCAATACTAAACAGTGTCTAATGCATGAATGGATAAGAAATCGATGTCACAAGACGGTAGTTTTTGCTCAGCAATACTCAGCTCTTTTGAGTGACGACCTTATCATAGCATCACAACTATCACAGCAGTAGTGGGTGCATTCGCGAGTGATAAACAGTCTCTGTATCGATTTATTACTGTTTGTGTCACCTGTGTGCCCAAACTTCTCCACTTTCTGTGGTTGCAGCTTCTGAAAACTCACACTGAAAACTGCTGATAGTCAGGCCTCACACCAGGGCCCTGCTTCTAAATAGCTTTCAACCCAGTGGAGAAAAGGGGGAATATAAACGTGAATTTAATTTACAGCATTTTGTAAACACTCTTATCAAGAGACACAGTCTAATCAAGTTTCAGAGGAAACCAAACGTAAAGTTTTTTACTGCCCACGCGAGGATTTGAACCCCAATATGCAGCATGCAAGGCTGTAACATTATACACTATGCTATCTAAGCACTATAAGCAAGGCTGGCTCTAGCCTTTTGGGGGCCCTAAGCAGGTTTTTTCTGGGGGGGCCCACCATCTTGTTAGCTGATGTCCTGTAATGTTACAATGCAATGACTACCACAGGCTGTCTAGTTTCTATACATTTATAACTAGGCACTTAGTGTATTGCTGATGACTAGATGCCCATTTGAAGTTCTAATAAGTTATAATTTAAATTCTAGATAACTGTCTCAGCATTCTGGCAGCGATAGCGCTGCTTTTTACTGTTATAAATACTTCACTTTCTAAATGTTTTGTTAATTTGTTAGAGTTACTGAGGTGAAATCTCCACAGGCCCACGGTTCTGCAACAGAGGGGGCACCCAAGAGTGATGAAGCTCATGGAACCCAACCGACTCACTAGCTCTTGTCCCTGAGTGAAGCTGAGCCACGCTGAAACAGATCTTGAGGAACGGTCTAAAAAAATAAGTATGATACACATCAACTAAGAGCTTCTGAGAGCAAAATGCCAGGGGCCCAAGCCCCTTTCTGGGGTGTATCTGTGCGCATGCCTGATTGAAACTAGCATTATTCCCCTGTGTAGCTGCCTTTGTATGTGCAGTTGAGTTACAAGTCCGGTTCACATGCATGTACACACACACTCTTTGCCGAGAAGTGACGAGCGAGAGTCCAGATTCAATGTTGTAATTCACTGACAATGTGTTATCAATCAGCCATGCAAACTTAATTCAGTGTAATTATGACAGAGAAAGAGCTTTAATCAGAACTTATTTGTTTTTTATCAGCTCCTGTTCCAGTAACCGCTTACCTAGAATTTCTTTGGCACCCTCTGTGTGTACACGCACAGAGCCATTCAAATTCCCACGGGACCATAAGACAGGGCCACTCTTGCACACTGCATGCGATTCTGAGAAATGATTTGAATAACTAAGTAAATGAATAAGAAGCACTGTTTCCAGAGGCGCAGATGGGACAATATGACCATTGTGATGCACACAGCCATCCTAAAAAGCCAAAAATTCAAATTATCTTGTGTTGTCAACAAGAATGTACAAGACTAAGACTGCACTGTGTGATTCTCTGGAAGTTTATTATAAGAGAATAGCACAAAATCGCTTACAAAGGATAAAACACTGCAATGTGTTGTCATCAGCAAAGTTAAAAATAACTATGCACTGTTACCCACATTAGCCAAATAACTTAATTTAGACCAGCTTAGAAAGAATTTTATCAAAACCTGAAGGGAAGAACATCGAAGTGGCTCGAGGAAACCTCAGCTCTCCTCTTAAGGTTGCATGGGATCCAGAGTTGACACAGTCAGTGGAAGGTAGAAACAGCACCCTCCACAGGAGGATGCAGTGTTCTGGTGCTCCAAACTTGTATCACAAAGTATTCAGGGGCATTATAGGAAGGGAAGGAGGTTTTTTTTAGGAGTTCATGCAAATGAAGCTAACTTGCTCATTAGTTTCAACCTAAAACATTTGTGACTTTCACTCAAGTTGGTCCTTCTACTGAATTTTAGGACATCCACATCTTCTTTTTCATCATGACAGGCCTAAAACTACACTTCTACTCTTATATTAGTGACCCAGTGACGCAACGTTCTTTTTCACAAAGCACCCACACTCTACCCATCTGTTGCTCGTTATTGTCTTTTACGTCCTCTAGTCTCTTTCCAGTGGAAACAGACACAGAATTTTAGTCAGCTGCAGTGTGCTACGGCTGTGATAAAAGTTCTGAGGAAACAATAGAGACAGATGGTTCCTCTCTGTGAAAGCAGTGGGACGCTGATGACTTTTGTAAACAAGAGGCTTGGTTGATTCATTACAAAGCATTATCTAGGAAAAAACCAACTCCTGTTTCCTCCATGTCTGCATGAGGCAGAAAAATGTGTTGCAAATGAATAGTTGGGCAAAAAAACCCCCAAAAAAAACAACAACAACAACAAAAAAACACAATATACCTTTTACCTTGAACACAATCAGCCAAGACATGTTTTGTGTTCTTAGTTTTGTTTAATGTTGCTACAAAAGCACACGTTTAAAAAAGAAATGTCGAATTTACTGTTTTTTTTACAGTACATATTCTACAATCATAATACTTTACTGTATTTGTTCAGTTTTTACCTGCACTCCTGCTCTAATGTGCTGTCTGAGGTCTCACTTTTGCTACATTACGAAATACGCCGTGTAAGTATATAGGTA
>JAILXH010232131.1:1429-14994 GCA_023558415.1 Piaractus mesopotamicus | reverse complement strand
TGTGTGTGTGTGTGTGTTTTCAGGGTCTGCTGCGCTGTTGCGATGCTGTACAGTGTTTTGGGGAAAACGCTTGGCTTTGTCGGCTTCACCATCCAGTACGGCTGTTTAGCGCACTGCGCATTCGAGTACATAGGAGAGTTCGTTATGGTGATTTTATTTACTATAAGAACTATTAGAATTAGAATCAGATAAGAATCATTTTCATTAGAATCATAATCATTTGATTAGAATCAGAAATCATTTTATTAGAATCGGAATCATAATCCAAATCACTTTATTAGAATCACAGAATCAGAATCATCATTAGAATCAGAATCATTTTATTAGAATCAGAATCTGATTTAGTTTATTCGAATTAGAATTTAGTTACAATCGTTTAATTTTATTAGAATCAAAATCAATCAGAAATACTTTATTAGAATTGGAATCACAATCTGAATGATTTTTCATTAAAATCAGAATCAATTTATTAGAAACAGATATAATTGATTTTTTAATTAGTGTATTATTAATGTAATTAATTAATGTATGGTCAGTGTGTGTTTTTTTTCCGCAGTGTTCCGGACCGTCTATGGAGCCGACCATCACTAACCATGACGTGGTTTTCTCCGAGCGCATCAGCAGACACCTGTACAGGATAGAGAAGTGAGTGAAGAGGAAGATGATGACGATGATGATGATGAGTGTATTTAATGGTGTGTGTTAAGCTTGCCGTGGTGTGCTGCTGTATGTTGTGTTTTGCAGAGGCGATATTGTCATAGCTAAAAGTCCCTTTAATCCGAGGATGAACATCTGTAAGAGAGTGGTGGGCCTGGAGGGGGATAAGGTGTGCACCAGTGGACCCTCGGACAGCTTTAAGACACACACTTTCGTGAGTGCTGCTGTGTTTGTGTCTGCGTCAGACTGTAGACGAGGCTGATTTGTTTCTGCAGTAACAGTCTCAGCAGAGAGAGACTATCTCCGTCCTGGAGTTTTTATCCTCTGCAGAGCGTTTGCTCTGCTGCTCAGTGAATTTCTCATGCATGGACTCTGATTCTGCCTAAAATACTCACCTTTCACAGCAGCAAAGGCCTTTTTCAGGTATTATCCTTCAGCAGGCTCAAACAGCTGTTATTGCTTTTTGGTATTACAGTTTTCTCTCTCTGTCTGCCTGTCATTTCAGGGCAGTTAGAGTTAGTGCCAGCTGAGTAGAGCAGCTGATGGAGAGGGTGATTTGAGGCCGGGGGGGTGTTAGATATATAGAAGCCTCTCAAACACCAAAAATAATACAAGTTACCTATAAAAGCTCACCTGTCACTGTACACTCACTAGACTTCAGGAGTCTTCAGCTTTATTGGCTGTTTATATTCTGTGTTGCTGCAATTCATTCAAAGATATTCACTAGAAATTGGCTTTTCTACCAATTTCAACAAATTTCCCCCATAACTGAGTGTGTAAGATGTAAACAGAGTGATTCAGAGTGGTTTGGTGCGAAATGGTTCAGATGTCTCTACAGAGGTGGTGATAGGACCCGGTCGCCATGACTACAACACAAATATAGACGTTTTATTTACTGTCCAAAACCACCAGTGAACCTACATGTGTCTTCTGAGTTTTATATGGAATGTTGATGATGCAAAATAGTGGAAAATCTTGAAATAATAAGTTTTCTTTGGGGACTATTTTGCCCCACAGCACCCTGCAGGTATCCCTCCACCATGAATAGAGTTTAAATTCTCAAAACTTAAATCATAAAAATGTCTCAGACATCAGACAGTGAATTCATAACCATTTCATGTAATAACTTTTTGTGAGGGAGCTTTTAGAGATGGATGTCTGGTTACTATCACCACCACTGAGAACAATTCTGACATGAGAAAGTTTCTCTAGAACGGAGCGTTTTATACCAAAACTTTAAAAATTCAGGGTTCTTAAGATTTATGTTATATAGATTGTAGCATAAAGTAGTACTTTCTTAACCTGGCTAATGAGTGAATGTCACCTGATTAGCATGGGCTAATGCTAATTTTTCATTGCTAACTTTCAGTCATTCTTATCAAAGTTAGCACATTGGCACATGCTAATATATGTTTATTTTTCAAATATGAGGTGTTCTTAATATTTATTTTAATAGAACTTCATTCTGATTATTAATTTTATTAGAACTTAATTCAGGGTATTAATTTAAACAAACTCTTCATCTTTCTGGACGCACCTCAGAGTTTAAATGGTTGATGCCCACTGTGGGAGGTCATCACTGTAGAAATGTACTGTGTGTTCCTGTTGTTGTTTTGTGTTACTGTAGGTGCCGCGAGGTCACGTGTGGTTGGAGGGTGATAACCTTCATAACTCCTCAGACTCCCGCAGCTACGGCCCGATCCCGTACGCTCTGATCAGAGGACGAGTCTGTTTAAAGGTGAAACAGAGAGACTTTTCCTCACATAGCCTCAGTGTTTACATCAACCACATAATCAAGTTTATTACAGATACTGAACAGCTCCACTCACTCTGAGACATGAAGGCTCAGGTGCCAGAATGTAACTGCTGCACCATTTAAGCTGGAACTGAAAATTAGAATAAGAAGCAGGTGAATAGGGAAGCCAACTTCATCAGCACGTTTGAGGCGAGTGTGCAATAATTTAGGCATGCCGTTAGCACTATGCTTATTGGCTAATAGGTGGGCTATAAGCTCCTATTACCTGTTAGCTGCATTAGCCTCGTAGCTCCAGCGCTAAAACTAAATAAGCAAACTTCACACACCAAACACGTCTTGGCTGATCTGCTACATTCGGGTAATTGGGGGGAACCTGGAGGGATTATTCAACAAAATATTCCTTTAACAAGCAGGCCAAGTTCATGATGTTTAGTTTCTCACAGCACATTGAAAGATTTCTGTGTTTATTCTGCAGCTGTGGCCTCCACACAGTTTCGGCACTCTGAGTCAAAGCCCCAATGATGGAAGAATTACACCCAGCGAATGAGCACCACCACAGAAGAGACATTTTTGTAGCTTTTTAAGAATAAATGCGTATTTATGATGTCAGTGCATGTCTTCTGTCTTCTTTTCATCTAGGCTGGGAAATTTAAGAATCCAAACAAACATTTTCATGTTTCTCATCTCACTTTTTTTTCTAAGTGTAAGTAATCCTTTGCAGAGACACACTGCATGTCAGAGAAGTGTACTTATGTCAGAGAAGTGATATTATTATTATTATTATTATTATTATTATTATTACTATTATTTTTTATTGTCAGCATCTGTTGGCCTTTAATAACTGATACCTTCTTATCTTAGCAAAACTCAGCACTGTTATAGTGGTAGGTCTCCCACCCGGACTCCTCTAGCCCCCCAGCTGAAGAACCCTGAGCTGAGCCGCCGAGCAGCTTTCAATGACCCTCAGTCCACAGTTGGTACTTTATTTAGTACTTTATTTTTCTGCGTTTGCATTTTATATCATAATTACTGATTATGTTGTATCGTTCAAATCTTTTACATTAAGTACTCCTGTTGGCTTTTGTTTAGTTTAAAAAGCATCTGCATTTCTGCAGAGCCCACAGAGGAACTCATAGAGAAGCTCAGAAACAGATTAATCACCTTAATTAGAATAAAGAACCCACAGAGACTTGACTCCTCAGAGACGAGACCACCGTGATGAGGAATTGATGTTCTCCTCTCAGTGAGGACTCGGGTCTCTCTTTAATCAGAGTTTTAATTAAAACTTAACAACCTTGTCTGATCTCAGCTCAGGAGGAGTTTGTCTGTAAAACAGCTGCTCAACATCAAAAACACTCTCAGATCCTCTTGCTTTTCATCCTCTCGTCCTGCTGGTTCTGATCAGTGATGGACAAAGTTCTCAAACCCAGAACTGGAGTGAAAGTACAAAAGCACTTGCTTTTAAATGCACTTAAGTATCAAAAGTAAAAATGCTGTCAGATATTCTTCAGGAAATTTTCTCTCCATCCAAACTGCTAATTTCAGATCTCTGATTAAAAATTTTCCTATAAAGCATTACAATACCCTCTTTACTTCTGAAGGCTTGTCAGAGGCCTAGTTGAAGTTGCTAAGCTATGATTGGTTATTGAGTATTTAGGGGAGGGGTTTAGTAAAAAGGTGCACCATGATTGGATTGATGTATTTGTGAAAGTGCATCATATTCTTTTGTTTAGTGTGGAAAATCTAGTTTTTACTTCACAGTTTCTGCAGAAAGTAGAGAGTGAAATGTGCAGATTGTCAAAATGTTGGCGTTCATGTTTATGTTGTTTGTGTAGATTAAAGAATATCAGACTGGTCCTGGATCAGTGATCAGTATATCACACTTGCCCTGGATCAGTGATCAATGTGTCAGACTGGTCATGAATCAGCTAGTGATCAGTGTATCAGACTTGTCCTGGATCAGTGGTCAGTGTGTCAGACTGGTCCTGGATCAGTGATCAGTGTGTCAGACTGGACCTGGATCAGTGCTCAGTGTGTCAGAATGGTCCTGGATCAGGGATCAGTGCATCAGACTGGTCCTGGATCAGTGATCAGTGTATCAGACTTGTTCTAGATCAGTGATCAGTGTGTCAGACTGGGCCTGGATCAGTGTGTCAGACTGGGCCTGGATCAGTGATCAGTGTATCAGACTGGCCCTGGATCAGTTTTAAGGACCTAAACATTCTCTCTACAGGACCTGGATCAGACAGATGGCACTGAGGCTGCTGTGCTCACAATCCTGGCAGTAAACAATACATTCGCATGACTGATCAAAGCGGCTGATTTTAGATGATGAACAGTATCAGTGTGTGAAGGACTTACTGAAGGCTGATGTTGCTCAGGAGACAAAGTTACTGCAGGATTTAATGATGTATAATTCTTATATTCACCACAATATCTATAAACCCTCCAGATTTAACCAACTCCTCTAGAGGATTATTACTCAGTAACTACTGTGAACTATTCAGTATAGACTGAAAACTCTGATGTATAAGTTATGAGAGTGAGCACCTGAGGACCGAGTGTGCAGACACACATTCAGACTCTAAGAGTTTAAGGTGTTAAATTCTTTATCCAACCCAAAAAACTCAAAGCTAATAGTTAATGAGACTCACTAATGTCAGTTGTTCCTCAGATTCAGTACAATCAGTGTCTCCGCAGTTCAGCACAGTTCCATATGGTTCTTCAAAGTTCCGCAGCTCCCCATAGTTCTCCGCAGTTCATACAGTTACCCATTGGCCACCAATAGCCCCCCACATTTCCTCTTCGATTTCATAGTCCCTCACTGTTCCCCATAATTTACTATAGTTTTCACACTTTCAATAGTTCCTCATAGCTAAACATATGTCCCAACAGTCCTGCAGTTTGTCAAAGTTCCCCACAATTTCCCCAGTTACCCATCATTTCCTTCAGCTCTGCACAGTTCTCTATACAGTTCTCTATATTTCCCCATCCTTCACCAGAGTTTGCCACAATTCCCTGTAGTTCCCTATATTTCTTTATCAGTCCCTGTAGTTCCCCGCAGTTCCCTGTAGTTCTCTATATTATCCCATCATCCCCCTACAGTCCCCAAAGTTCCCTGTAGTTCCCTAATATTTCTCCATCATCCACCACAGTTCCCTGTAGTCCCAAATATCTCCGTCATTCCCCACAGTTCCCTGTAGTTCCTTACGTTTCACCATCTGCCCCACAGTCCCGCTATATTTCCATGTTGTTCTCAACAGTCCTCCACAGTTCCCTGTAGTTTCTTATATTTCCCTGTCATTCCTACAGTTCCCTGTACTTCCCTATACTTCCCTGTCATTCCCCACAGTTCCCTGAAGTTCCCTATATCTCCCTGTCATTTCCCACAGT
The DNA here is from genome assembly GCA_023558415.1 of Piaractus mesopotamicus. NCBI lineage: Eukaryota > Metazoa > Chordata > Actinopteri > Characiformes > Serrasalmidae > Piaractus > Piaractus mesopotamicus. The sequence goes on along the minus strand of JAILXH010232131.1, from coordinate 9,188 downwards.
TCCCTGTAGTTCCCTATATTTCCATGTCATTCCCCACAGTTCCCTGTAGTTCTCTATATCTCTGTCTTTTCCCACAGTTCCCTATGTTTCCTTATCATTCCCTGTCATTTCCCACAGTTCCCTGTAGTTCCCTATGTTTCCCTGTCATTCCCCACAGTTTCCTGTAGTTCCTTACATTTCACCATCTGCCCCACAGTCCCTCTATACTTCTATGTCGTTTTCAACAGTCCCTCACAGTTCCCTGTAGTTTCTTATATTTCCCTGTCATTCCCACAGTTCCCTGTACTTCCCTATATTTCCGTCATTCCCCACAGTTCCCTGTAGTTCCCTATATTTCCGTCATTCCCCACAGTTTTCTGTAGTTCTGTATATTTCCTGTCGCTCCCCACAGTTCTGTGTAGATCCCCATATGTCCCCTTTGTTCACTGTAGTCCTCTTTATGTTGTTCTCCACAGTTCTGCGCAGTAGCGAGCTGACTGTGGTTTTATCTAGACGGTTCTAACAGCACTGCAGAAGCTCTTCCACCTCAGCCATCTCACACTTGCTGCTGTCTCACACTGCTGTCTCTCCTCTGAGTGGTGAGTCTGAACACACACACTAAAGCCCCTGATGGGGGGGGGGTGTGTGTTTCCCCTGAGGCTGGGGGGGTGTAAGGGGACTCATCAGTTAGCGTGAGGGCAGGCTGGGTCTGACAGGCCTGACCTACATCTCCACTCACATTCTCTGTTTGTGGAAGTGCTTTGTGACAGACTGGATGAGAGAGTCATCGCTGCACTCCAGCGCAGCTCCTCCTCCTGCTCGTCCTCTTCGGTCCTGCTATATGCTCCATTATTCTGCTTATTTCTCAGAGTCTGTATCCAACTCTTATCTGAGCCCACATTCAGACTACAGCTCAAAGTGATCCAAATCTGATTTATTTCCCAAATCCAATTTGTTTGTCTTTTTTAATGTGCCCCATATTTGATACACATCACTTCACCACTGGAATCCACACCCCAGCATATACACTCTCTTTCTCTCTTATAAACACTGATTGTCCTGAACTAAATACTCACATCGCTGACCGCTAATATACGGAGGGGCTGTAGGTTTAGAGGGACATCAATTTTGAAATTGTAGAATATCAGAAAGTGTAAAATCACAGGGACAATTTGGGTACAAACAGCTTAAGATTAATTTATTTTTCACAGTTTGATCTGCTTCCATCAGGCGGGAGATGAAGAATGCCAAGAGCTCTAAAAACGTTTACAGGAGGTCGTTTGTCACGAATGCAGTAAAAATCATGAACCCTTAAAGTGAAGTTTAAGTGGTTGTGAATGTTTTGCCATGTTTGTATTTTATATTGTTATTTGTTTTTACAATTCCACACTGAGGACGTCAATCAATAAACTCCAAAATGCGCTGTGTGAACAAAAAGCAGACACTAAAACTGATATACCCACTGAATAAAGTTTATAGTAAAAAAGTTAAAATTGTGAATTTCTGTGTTTCACTTAACAATCTGATAACTACAGAAAATCGGATTGTGTCAGTAACTGGTTCAGTGTGTTTATACTTAACATCTGATAACTACAGAAAATCAGATTGTGTCAGTAACTTGTTCAGTGTGTTTACACTTAATAATCTGATAACTACAGAAAATCAGATTGTGTCAGTAACTTGTTCAGTGTGTTTACACTTAATAATCTGATAACTACAGAAATGCTGTGTTAAACGCTGTTTGCTGTTTCCAGGACAGCGCTCTGTTTTCACACATGCGCAGACTGAGAGATACAAAAGAAATCAGAGTGAGGGTTTACATGCATTGAAAAACCCGATTACTGAGCTCAAATCAGCCTCTTTATTAGATTTCATAAGCAGATTTATAGACCTTAATCTGATCTAAGAAACCAGAGTGTGTGTTTACGCAAGCACTTCATAATCAGATAACTGCAGAAATCTGTTAGAAAAGATCAGAGTGGTCACTGTTACCTGTGAACGCAGCCTAAGAGCTTTGCTTAGATTTTAAGTCCTTTAACTTCAGAAACATTTTGTCACTTTCCAAACAAAAAAAAGGAGTATTTCTATAAGTAGACTATAAGTAGACTTTACTTGTCCGCATCATTTGAACAGAGCAGCTGTCCTTTACCTTGCGTAAAGTTTTGATGAGCAATGGATTAATAGAAATGCTCCAAAGCTATTTTTGTTCATTTACGTTAAAGTAAAGAATGTTATGCATGTTTTTTCTGTGAAATCACTTTAATTGGAGATGTTTTTCTCTGGGCAGTGACAACTGACTGGTGAGGTCTTTGTGAGGTCTACATCATCCAGAAGGTGCAGAATCTTTATAGTTTGGTGTGTTGAGTGGATGGTGGTCTGGCAGGAGAAGGATGCTCTGCTTCACTTCACTGGCCTGCGAGGCTTTCAGCTGGAGAGCATGGCAAACACGTAAACACACACCTGACAAACTGTGTCGGAGTGTGAAAGCCAGCAGAGATGGAGACAGCGGATGTTTGGAGCTGGGGTGTAATTTTGGAGAGAACACATCTCCTTCTCCATCACAGCTGTCAGCTGAGATCCATTCACAGTCTGCACCCCATTAGCTAGCGCAGGCTAATGTTAGCACAATTATTCTACTCCCTCTTTCTTCTTAGACAGATAGATAGAGAGAGAGAGGTGGCCACTGTAGGCCTCAGAGCTTCATAACTCTTTGGTGAGCTGGCTCTGCGTGACTGTATTTATGTTCCTCAGAGCTGCTTGTAGTTCAGAAGCTGAACATCATCCAAACCTACATAATGATGCCAAGCGGACACAGAGCCACAGAAGACTACAATTAGCAGCAGCTCCGGAACAGCCAATCTCTGTTCAGTACAATTACTCTCCCAATATAACACAGAAATGCTTGCAATGCAGAGAGGAGCCGGCCGAGCATTACTGACCAGCTAGCTCAAACAGTCTGTCTAACACTAATGAGAGTCTCAGTAAGGCCTTTCACTTCATCAGAGAGCCTCTCCAACACTCCCTCTTCTCTGTGATGGGTGGACGGGGGCGGGTAGAATGGCAAAACATTGACCTCTGACCTTCCTCATATTTTCAAGGTCATTTTACATATTTTCACTAAGGCCTAAAGTTCAGCACAAACTGCAGAGCACATTCACACTGAATTACTGAGTGTTTATTTAATAAAAATAAATAATTCATAGTAGTTATAAAATAATCATAGTTACTGAATATTTCATAGTAGATGCTAAATAAAAACAATCGCATCCCCTTTGAACTTCTTCTCTGTGTTTGATGTGAACATTAGTTTAATAAGTTTCTGTTTTTCAGTATTGTATTGAAGTAAAGGTTCTGCACTGCCCATGTTATCCAGCTGTGATCAGGTTCTCTGCTGTGACACAACGCTGATTTGTCCTATATTCATTATTTATTCATTATTTAATTTTGACTCCAATATGCTGTGGCAGACAGCTGAAATAACTATCGACGTCCAAATATTCATGGACCTGACTGTATATATTAGTCTTAAAGGCAGAGTAACACAATCAGCCTGTTTAACTGTGAGAGAGGCTGGAACACCATCATGTAGAAATGAATTATGACAGTTTTTAAAAGGACACAAATGTAAAATGTGATGCTCAGAGGAAAAAAATTAAACAGACTCACAGCACTCTGACTTTTCCTGAGCTTTTTTTTAAACTGTAGACGCATTTTACTGTTTCAGTGTCTGATTAAAGAATAATAAACATTTTTATTTTCTGAACAGTAATTTTAGTTTAGTTTGTACTTAGTTTCAGTTTTAGTTATCTTAGTATTACGATTAGTGCTGTAATAGCAGGTATTTTATGAGGGTTGAATAAAATGAACACAGCAGTGACTAAACTCAGCTCAGCTACAGCTTTACTTAAAGACCAAACACACACAGAAACACACAAACACACACACACAAACACAGAAACACACTTTCAAACTCTCATTCATTCTGAAAACACTACAACTAAAGCTTTATTTTCAGTCATTCTATTCAGTTTGTGTAGTTTGTCAATGGATGTTAGAGCTGTGTTTTTGAAAAGTGTTTTTATTACAGTTAGTGAGTTTTTTTAACTGCTAGTTTATTAGAATAACTCTGATCCGTGTTGATTTCTCTATAAGCAGATCTTTTACTGACATGTCTGGATGATCTTTTAGCTCAATAACTGAACTGAGACTGTAAGAGTGTGTGTGTGTGTGTGTGTGTGTGTGTGTATAAAGCCAAAAGGTCACTCGGGGCACAGGCTCCGCCCCCCCCCCCGCAGAGCAGGAACAGAATGAACTTCCACAATCATCAACAACAACCAGGAAGATTCCTAAAGAGCTGTCAGTCAACACTGCATTATGCATATTAATGAGCACCAACCCCACCCCCAAAAATCTGGGCCGAATGCTGAGAGGTACCGACTCAGACAAAGAGACAAAGTCCCCCCAAAGCAGAAAATTCAGCTGAAAGAGAACACAGTGGGTTCTGATAACTCTGAGGTTCTATTCAAGATGGACATTAGAGCTTATCATGACCTTCAAACTCAGCAGGGATGGAGAGTCACCAGCACCAACAAACACGCCACGCTCTCAGCTAAAAGGGTTTTACCCACCAAAACAACAGGTTCTCTGGCTTTGAACAACAGTGGAACCCTTTTTGGTGCTATATAGAACCACCTCTTTGTTTTAAAGAACCACACACAACAGTTTAACCAGGCAGAGAGCCGTTTATGCATTCAGGCGGTTCTCTGAGTGTTGGTGGTTCTGTATTCTGTTCTTAGGGTGTACAGCACAAAGACGTTTGTGTATTATCTCACAGTTTAGAAAGAAAAACAGTCAATATTTAGCAAAATTATATCTCTAATGGAACACACAGATATATATACATTTATACATGATACTCATATGTTTCATATCAAAATTCTGTTATCTTCATCACTACTTTCCAAAACCGCTGCAGCAACTTCAGCAGCTGTAAACTCTCTGCATGCCATTTTTATATGTGTCTGGACTAATGTTGGACTGAATGAAGGGTTTCCGGCGTGATGGTCAGTCCTTAGTGATTTCCTGATTGTCCATTGGTCAGTTTCACATAGAATGTGGACGGACACACAAATCTACCAGTTCCACACGGTTAGAGGCAGATGATGTGTATCTCAGCCCCTCTTTATAGCCTCATAACTCTGGATGTGAGTCTCGTATGATCTCATGATAAAGGGCGACTCTACAGGTTCAGGAAGTGTTTGAACTGGATTTCTGAGCTGCATTTTCACAAAGATACACAAACAGATATAGAAACAGAGAATTTGACGAGTGGGCAAGTTTGTGGACCCCAGAGGGTTGAAAGATTGTCCAATCATAGCTGGCTAATCCTTCCCTAAACAGTGTGCATGCGGACGTCTGATGAGTGGAATGTAAATCTGATGTTCTCTTTGCTGCTGTCAGTATGAGGTCAGAGCTCTTGCTGGTTTTCCCCTCTTATTTTTAGGTCGGGATTATTTCTTCAGAAAGTTATTATTAATTATAAACATGTACAGCATAACTCATCATTAGTGTATCTGGCTGTGGCACATAAGTTAGATCCAGTGCCAAAACTGTCAGCCTTACCCTGAGCCTTACCTGTCAGCCTGTCTCACCTGCCGTATAGCAGAGATCAGAAACACGGCTGCACCTCCGGCGATGCTCAGCCTCAGATGCCAGGCTACGCTTGTTTGTCGTTTGTTTGGAATGGTGATGCTGACAGGAGCCAAACCCTAAACCCACCTGGATCATTTCCTCATTCCACTCAACTGATACACTGTTAGAAATAAAGGTTCTGTGCAAGGTACAAACAATGTAAATGTTCCCTCAAAGGTACAACAGTGGTTTTAAGGTCCAAATGTGCACCTTAAATCGGTTTTTCCAGTGGAAAAGTACATATTTGTAACTTTTCATGACCAATTTTTTTAAAACAGAACAATAAAATAAAAAGCCAGGAGACGAGACAGGGTGTGTGGAGTCATCATGGTACAGATGTGTGGGATGCACCCTTGAGGGTCCCACCCAGTGACAGGAGGGGAACTGACCCAGTGAGAGTTTAGTACCTTTATTTCTGAGAGTGTAGTTCAGTCAGGGTACAGCTGTGTTGTGTTGGGGGGATTGCAGGAGACCACCCCCCTGTCTGAACAGGACTTTTCTAAAGGAGATTAAATATTCATCATTCTGCACATACTGGACACAGAAGATAAAATACATTAAAGTGATTTTACTGGTTAATCAGAATTCTGTCTATTTATTACTGTCACTTTATTCATTATTCTCAGAACTTGAGATTTGTTTTGGTATCCATTGTTGACAACAAGTTCTCAGTTTGATTCTTGGTTCTTTCAGAGGTTCTCCTTCATGTTTGCAGGAGTTTTTCTTTCTTTTTGAGTCTTGGTTTCTTGGTTCTTCATGTTCTTAGGGAGTGTGTATAAACCAGAAATTGGGGCTGCTCAATTATGGCAAAAATCATAATCACAATTATTTTGGTCAATATTGAAATCATAATTATTTAAAAAATGTGCTATTTAACAGTGAATTTCCTTGAATTTTAAATCTTCTGCAAAATACAGAACTCACTTCAAATAAATATCTGAAAACATTTTTATAATTCTGCTTTTATTTTAAATAATAAAGATAAAATTTATTTTTTTTAGTTTTATTATCTTTTTAGTTTACTTGATTATTTTCATTATTTTGAGCTTGGAACAGTTTTTTTTCCTCCAAATTATTTTACTCTAATTTTGTTTACCTTTTATTTTATTTTACTTTATTTTATCAATCCTTTATTACTGTTTTTATATTTTGATTGTTGTTTTTGGTTTTATATATTTTAAAGTAGTATTTCGTTCCAAAGATCTTTCTGCTACTATTTTCACTGCTTGTTTTACAGTGTTTTATATTTTTTACTTTTTATTTTTTAAATATTTGGCTTCATTTATCTTGCTTTCTGTTTATTTTATTTTATTTGATCTTGATTTTACATTACTTTATTTTAATAATAATTTTTATTACTACTTTTCATTTATTGTTTAATATTTTTGCTTTTACCTTTTCTAGTTAATATTTGATTATGAAGCAATATGAACTGCTACATGTGTGTAATGTGCTCTGTAAATAAAATTTTATATTATTGTTGTTATTATTGTCAGTGTTAGTGTAAAATAACCCCCAGTCATGTGTGTGAGGAGTCATTATTAAATCCAGCATTTCCATGAACAGCTCCGGGGCTCAGACAGGGAGACATTTCCCAGCATGCACTGTGTTTACCTGTTGTGATCACACCTGGAATTTTATTCTGATCAGGAATTCAGCACCTTCCTAATGCATCGCTATGGAAACCATCACCATCGAGAGGAGGGGGCAGGTCGAGTGGGGGGGGGCAAATATGAACGTGAGGTTTTTGTGTGTGTGTGTGTGTGTGTGATGGTTTCCATAGCGATGCATTAGTCCACTCGCTCGAGCAGAAGATTGCTGTGCATATGTGAGAGAGAGAGAGTATTTTGGTCTGGCTGTGATGCCTCGAGCTGCAGAATACAAACAGCAGCAGATTTAATCTGAATTTAGTTTGACTTTAATACACTTACAGACGGTTAGCGGCTTCACCTGCCGGACCGCCTCAGTCGGCTTCACCTTTAAACTGAACTCTTCTAAAAGCACTAATAAACTGATCAGTCCTCATTTCTGTTTATTTATCTGGGAAGATAAACAATTACATTAAAATGTAAGTTTGGTAAATCAGATT
>JAILXH010232062.1:34402-47860 GCA_023558415.1 Piaractus mesopotamicus | reverse complement strand
TTTTTTTTTTTTTTTTACTTTGTGAAGAACAATACCTTGTGAAATATAATTAGGTACATTAAAAGTAATATAAACCAAATATACTTGTAATTCATCTACTTGACTGACATTAGACCATTACAAGATAACTTACCTGAGCAAACTTTAGTAGCTGTTATTTAACCTTTGATGTGACGTTTTATCTAATGCCTATGACTCAGCAGGTAATTAACTGGACAAACGCCATTAAACTAAATACTTACATGCACCTGTTTTGCATGCAACTGTGGCAGAAACTGATACCAAGTGTCATATCTTCTGAAACTCAAGACGTTAAAGAAATGGTTTGGCAAAAGAAGAAGAAGAAAAAAAAAAATTCTCTATTTTTCTTTTACCTTTGTTTTGCTTCTTAGTCTTAAACTGGTTAATATTGGAGCTACAAGGTTAATACTACTAACAAACACTACAAATCAAGTCACCCAAATCTTTTCCTTAAACACATGCCCAAAACATCTGAACCCACTGAAACCACATCCAGCTATCTATTAAGATTGCTCAGACTTGTCAATGTGGTTCAGTATGAATTACTGTGAGCTATACAAACTATCAAAACTTCAACATGTAGCTGAAAGCTGAGGGCAGCCACTTTAGGCGACAGGTTTTGACTAAAGGCTGCTTGCAGTTTTCAGCTACACACTGAGGTTTTACTCCTTTTACTTTGTTATTAACCATTACTTTAAGTATGCATTTAGTAATATCAGTACACATTTAAGTTGACAGATACCTTCATCAGGCTCCTTTCCATCTGTGGTAGAAACACTTTGGCTTTGCTTTACCTCCGGTTTTGTTTTCTTCTTACTTTTCTTGGCCTAAATACAAATTCACAAAGAACTGTAAAAACATGGTCACAATATGTTTCACTCTTCTACTCAGTAGTGCAATGAAACGTGATAAAATGAATCATTTTAGGATGGTTAAGACTCAAAGCTGGAGAAAAGGACTTTTGGGTAAGCACTACATTCGCTATATCTGGATGTCCAGATGACCACACTGACACTGATCCCTGCAGACTTGGTCTAGGAATGACCAGGAGGTGAGACCATAATCCCCCCTCATTACCCCATCCCCCAGAATTATGTACATGATTTAAAGAGCAGTTATCAAAGCACTATTACAAGTCGATGTAATCAACTTACTTTATCAACTTTATTGTCAGCAGGTGGTTGTGTTGGTGGTGGTGGTGGTGCTGCTGCTGCTACCGGTGCCTGTTCAGGGACCTCCTGAATGACTTTGATTTCTTCTCGAGGCTCAGGGGCCGTCCTGCCATTTGGCTGGGTCTTCTAATGCGGGGAAACGACAAATAACACTCTTAAGGCCAAATAATTTATCGTTTTCTACCCAACTTCATAACACGCATGTAAACTCCTATGTAAGCCTTCGGCTATGCAACTCAAAAAAGCCGTTAACCACGCTAACCTATTTCAGAAATAGTTAAGTTTAGGTTCTCTGACTGAAGGATGAATCAACTTATGCTTATCACAGACCAGATATAATAACACAACGCCTTTCACAGTCACAATAAAAGCTTAAAAGATTAAGTGCTAACCCGTGCTAGCCGGGATCTGCTAGCCAGAGGCGGCTCTTTCGAAATTCGCGTTCACCGCCACCTGGTTAGCATGTTAGCACGTTGGCTAACTAGGCTAAATATGGGAGGCAAGTTTCGTGCCGTTCGTCGACAATATGGCGAACCATAAACTGACTAATATGAAGGAAACTTCAGCCCCGTAGGTTTAAGTTAGTCTCCTGTGAACATGGATGTGATGTGGTTGATATCACTGCTAGATAACATTACTTAAAGTTTCAAAGGTCTTCATTAGCTAATAAGTCGTGTTTTTTCCCTAAAATGGACTCCCCGCGCTGGAGGCCCCGTCTCCTCAGCCACGGTCTCATCGGAAATCTGATTTACTTTAACTGGAGAACAGGAGGCTGATTTCTGTGTTCATGTAGAGAAAGAAAAAAAACGTCACGGTCTAAACCGACATCTTGTGACGTTACCAACTGAACATCTAATTTTTCACAGTAACAATAATCCCACAACACTAATGAGATTAATAAAAAAAATGTCAGATGCTTGTTACACGGTTAACAGTTAACGTTATCCCACTAATTCCTCCTCTGCACTTCTGAACTCGATTTTCTGAGTGGCAGTTTCTAAAAATGAGCAATGTGTTGGAACTGCTGAAAAATTAAAATGTAAAAACTAAGTTACTGTAACAGCAGAAACCTAAATCTGTGACGACAGTGACCATCCTCAGAAAATCAACTGAGAGAAAAGGCAGTGGATTTATAGCCGATTGCTTAATTGGTTAAACCTATATGTGGCTGTTCACAGCTTTAGTTAACGGTACTTAATCTGGGGAATGCTTTCCAGGAAAGCCCGCCTGTACTGACTTGGGTAGTCTGAAAAATCAACGAGACAGAAGGGAGCTTCTTGTTCGAATTCCCCCGTTCCACCTTAAATGGTGCAGCAGCTACGCTCTGGCGCCTCATAGAAAAGAGGCGCCAGAATGTAACTGCTGCTCCATTTAAGGTGGACCGGGACAATTCGAACAAGAAGCTGGGCGAATAGGAGGCCAGACAGCTTCGTAAAAACAGGGAATAAAGTTTCCACTTTTTATGTAAATAGAAAAACCAGGTATTTATTTTTGAGTTTACTATACTGTAAACAACGCTGAAGCCTGGAAATATAGCTGAAAATGCCTTAAAATCGTTTTTTACTACACAACGGCGACCTAAATGTGTGATGACGAATCTCTGAGCGGCTGAAGTTTGAGAGTGGTTAGTTAGCCCGCGCCGCTAGCCTGTCTGTGGGTAACGTGCACAGATTAGAGTAAAGGGGGAACTGGCGCTGCGCACCTTTTCGCCCGCTTTCTTCTTGCTCTTTTTCTTCGGTTCCTCAGTTTTGACCGTCTTCGCCGGCGGGGTCTTGCCGCTATCCGTCGCGGTAGTAGCGGCTACGGTAACGTTGACGTTAACGCGGCTTTCCTTCGTACCGGTTCCCCGTTTTCTCCTCGCAGCTCCGCCGCAGGCCACGACCCACCACACGGCGACCAGGAGCCCGATCAGCGTCGCGGTCAGGATCACCCACGACGGCCAGAGCTCCGGGTTTATGCCCAGGTCCAGCCCGAACTCACTGTGGAGGAAATGCAGCCCGGACGACGCGAGCTGCCGGAGACGATCCGATACGAGCTCGGCCTGCTCCAGCGCTGCGGCTCGCCAGGTCGCTGCCATCTTACCGCACGAGAACGCGCGCGCACGCACGCACTCATACGCTCACGTACTGGAGCGCGCACGTACACAGACACGAGAACGCGCACGCTGGCTGCTGTGTTTATGCAGAGAGCAGTCGAATTAACATCCATTTATGTCCAACAAGTATCAAAGAAATCAAAGAAACTGTTTTGATTGGTACGTGGTGATTAAAGTAGGTATGTTATAGTTTATACCTTGGATGAACTTCTAACAGTACCCATCAGATTTTTTGTTAACAATTAGGCTACTTGCAATTGTCATATATTTATTCACAATCAAATTTGAATTTAGCGTTGTTTGATGATTTAGCCTGGCCTGGGCAATGATTTGAACCACTGGTACCAGTACATTTTCCAGGGCTGCACCATATGGACATAAAATGTGATGTTCACTAAAGCTGTTGGATATTATGATGACCATATGAGATGCGATAAATTCTTAAAATAGTGTGCCCCTGATTGGATGTGCTGCCAAAACCTTTTACTTATTTATTTATTTTGGTTGTGTAAACACAAATTGAACTAACCACTACATTAAGCAAATATCGAAAAATGAATGACTGTATGAAGCCTCAAAAAACTGCTAATGGTGCCCCTTTGTGGAGAATCTGTAGCCTGTGAAATGTGAGTTTCATGAGGTGCTACAGTCCAAAAACCCAAAAATCACAAGTCCTTGATATACAGCAATCATGTGGTTTTTTATTTTCATGTTTGCATTCAGGTTCAAATACAAACTTACAAAATATGCAGATTTTTATGTTCAATACAGGCATAAAAATCAAATATGTATTTTATTCCGTAAAAAGCTCATTATGATGATGCTGATTTGTTGTGACAGTAGCTGTTACAGTTTCATGTATTACCATACAGTCTATGCATTTTGCACACAATGGTAAGAGTGAGAACAGTAATCATATTTTAATCATTATTTTATTCTTACATTTGAATTATTATTATACACAATTACAACTGCAGATTTTAATTTTGAGCCTTGGGTTCATCTTTGCCTCCTTTGCTGTCTTCCACAATATATGTAGAGAATACGGCTGTGTTTTCTTTCAGGCCAGTCTGAGACTTCACTATTAGTGGTTGAGTAAACTTGTTTATTTAAATTTCTTTGTGCAGTAAGAAAAATTAGAAATCCTGTAGACTTCTTGAATTATAGAATAGAGTTATCCCACATACACAGCAAGGTATATAAGCTATGTTGTTTATTTTGCAGCCTTTACCCCTTAATTACCATCCAGGAAGACAGTACTTTTGCATCAGGCCTTTTTTTTATTATTATTTTCATCTCATTCATAATACTGTCATGCTAACACAGATGTAGACCAAATTTGAATGGTTCAATCTAAAATGGACATGAAATAAATCGCTAGACCTATGTGGTGGTGATCAACAACACCAAGAAAAGACAGGATATATAAGATCAAAAGTTTTAATCAGTGTTTAAGATCTTATAACACTGTGTTGAATACAGCAGAAGTGTAACATAAAATAAATACACAAATACTCAAATCACCCATGACTTTTACTTTACATCCCTCTGTAAAACAATAAAACAACAATTTAATCAACACTGTCAGCAATGTCAACTGTATAACTGTAGTTGAGTATGAGAATTTTCCCAATGTTTGAACAAGTTTTTAAAAAATGAGCTGTGGTTTGACGGTACTGAAGTGATTTGTGAACTGTATTGTTTTTTTGTTTTTTTTTAATAAAAGACTTACAATCTTCTCACAGCATGGTTGTTTGATATACCAACTGAGGTAGTTGAAATTAGCCTTAAAAAAAGGGCATCCCGACTGGAACTATTGTGAATATTTTTTCAGTACAAACCAATGAAATATTTTAGTTGTTACCGACTGTAATTGGTGTCCAGTTGTAGTCATATTTCACTGGACACTCACATAAGCCAATAATAATACTGCATACTGTACCTGTTTCATGTCACTTGTTACTGGAGCTGTTCAAGGCTGGAGAAGAAGTTTTGCAGTAAAATTCTCTGTACCTAAAAGTCTTCACTCTCTCACAACTTGCAAAAATGCAAACATTTAACATCAGTGTATTAGAGGACTTTGAATGAACCACTTTTTTGCTCCTGTGAACTGACTGCTTTTACTTCTTCTCAAGTAGATGTTCTTCAGCTTTAGTTATATACTGTACCCTGTAGCCCATTAGAAATCTGCATCAAGAGTGAATTCACACTCCATTGTATTTGACATCACTCCAAATCGTTGGTACTCAGCCACTCGCTTCTCAAAGAAGTTGGTTTTTCCTTCCAGTGAGATGGACTCCATGAAATCAAAGGGGTTCTCTGCCTGATATACCTTTTGGGGGATAAGGGGGATATATTCTCATTAAATCAGAATATAAGAAACATCACTCAGCAACTACAGCAGATAAAGGAAACATACACTATTGTTCAAAAGTTTGTAATCAGTATATAACATACATAAGAAAATTTCAATCGTTAAATCATTCAATAATATAAGCCAAAAACAGCCGAAAATGTTGGTCCTGTGCAGGTCCTGTGCAACTTTGTAAGTTTATATAATTTATATAAAATAATTACACAAATAATTATAAAAATTAGGGATACACAGATATGGAAATTGTGGGATGATGCATATATCTGACAATTTTTATGTATATATCTACTAATGCTGAGAAACTGAGAATGGATCCACCTAGAACAGCAATACAGAGAAATGTAACATTGATTTCTATTTGGTTACAAATGTAGTAAAAGGAATAAAATGTACATATTTTAGCCTTAAACATTCTGCGGTTTCACAATAAATACATCATCAAACATCAGTTTGAAAAATTGGTCAAATTAAAAAAATAAATAAATAAAGCAAAGTTTTTTTTTTAAAGCAAAAATAGCTAAATCATTGGGCCTCATTCACCAACCATTCTTAAGAAGAAATTATGCATGAAGATTCTGACATTCAGTAATGATTTCTTATTTGGGGTTTTGTTCTTGGGTAAGAACAGAATCTACACACACTCAAGAACACAAAGGTGTGAACAGTTCTGCGGTTTAAGAACACGTCATGAACCTGACGCAGAATTTTTCTCAGGATCTTTCTCAAGAATAAATTTAAGAAAAAAAATTGTAGATAATGGTGAATGAGGGCCAATGTGCATCCATAATAATACATAATAGGTAGCTGTAGAACATTTCTGAATTGTCCAGAAAGATGAACAGTAGATTATTCTAACATGACTGCAATTCTTGGAAGTTAATATTGAAGGATCTTTGTACACTCATGAAATTGATCGATTTTTACATTATTTCATTAGAATTTGTTAAAATCCAGGCTGTGTACTCAGTAACTTAACTTGTACATGTAACTTAACTTGTCCTCAGCAAGAGGTCACAATGTCAAACTGCCAAAAAAGTGTTATAAAAATGCTACAAATACATACATATAAATATCAAATGAAACGAATGGTTAAGTAAGACATCACAAAATACGTAAACTTTAAATTTCCATAAAAACTGCCTATCAAAGTTGTGTCCTCACTTTCTGTCAACTCTGTCAGTTTTTTTTATAATCCTGAATAAATTAGGTAATGTCATGGTCAGCTATAACCCTAACGACCCCTTTTCCACTTCCTGCTCTGGGTGGATGCAACAGTAGGACACTTTGTCTGGTAAGTTGTCAGTTTTATGATATTTTAAACAATGTTGATATCACTGCAGTCACAGCTTTAACGCGTCAATACTGTCTGCCCATTATGATAACCTTAGTAAGGAATTGTGGAATAAACGTTGGTATTTTAGTTTAGTTTATAGAGGCAGCTAGAAAATGAGTAAAAAAAACAAACAAAAAAAAAATGGTTCCAGTGTACAAAGAGACAGTTAAGATGGGAAAACATTTAATTTTGTCAACTCCGTCAGGTTTTATGTCCACATATGCTAGTTAGTTAGGTTGAGTGCCTTGCTTGAGGGCAGCCTAATTACAGTGTATTATCTATACTTGAATAACTTTTTTTTTTGGGACTTGAAATATTTAAAATGGCATCTAAATCTGCAATGTATGAGTTATTACTACATATAAAATAACAATAATTGTTAATATGAAAAGTGATTCCAAACTTTTAAACAAGAAACTCCAGTACTCTGGATATTAGATCTGACTGCATTGATAGAAACATACCAAAAAAAAAAACAAAAAAAACATTACTAACCTTTGGCAATCCTAAGTCGGTTAACAACCTGTCAGCCACAAACTCGATGTATTGTTTCATCAGAGAGCTGTTAATTCCAATGAGGTCGACTGGTAAAGCTTCAGTTAGAAACTCCTGTAAAAACAAGCAGTTCTGTCATAGTTTTGTCACAACTATACAAGAAATACTGCAAGGCAGCAGCAGGTCTTTTCAATGGCACTGACCTGTTCAATGCTAACCGCTTTAGTGATGATGTCCCTCACCCTGTCACTGGATGGCTTTTTCACCAGGTAACTGTACATAAGGCAGGCGAAATTGCAGTGCAAACCCTGAGAGATTTCAAAATATACAGTGGGTTAGAATCACATTTATCACACGCATTTTGTAACAACTTTTTCTGAGTATATTTCTTCAGGAATACAGTGTTCATGCTTATTTTAAATAGCCTGAAGCCACCTTTAAGAAAAAATAACAAAACCTTTGCACACCTCATCTCGGCTGATGAGCTCGTTTGAGTAAGTCAGTCCAGGCATCAGACCTCTTTTCTTTAACCAGTAGATGGCGGCAAACGACCCTGAGAAAAAGATGCCTTCTACCGCCGCAAATGCTATTAATCTCTCCCCTGTGAATATAAGTTGATGTTAACGTAGAGCTGGGTGTTATTTTGATAAATTACATTAGAATATGTCCCAATTAGCTTTTCTGAACATACTATAGATACAGTCAGTACTTAAAAATCTCATCCCAATTTGTTAAACTTACCAAAGGTAGAGTTTGTGTCAGAGATCCACTGCAGAGCCCAGTCTGCCTTTCTTTTTACACAAGGCATGGTCTCAATGGCGTTAAACAAATAATCTCTGTTAAAAGATGGATAAAAAAAGATTTTAAAGATAAAGCATCGCTAAAGCATCTTAATGTCACAATTAGTGTGCCTTTCAAATAGATTCCATCTATTTCCTGTTTGGAAATTGCCAGTTTATCCACACATGTCTTCAGTTGATATCTGGAGAAACATTCAGTATATGAAAGGGACACACTGGCCAAAATTAGCCTACTGGTCTGTACAGTGGTGCCACAATAGTCCAGAGTGTGAGACTGTCCAGTTTAAAGACTAGGAAGCTCCCCTTCTGATGATGTATCTTTAAGATGGAAGGAATGTCTGAAAAACTACAATTTCTCTTAAGTAGATTCATGAGGTCATGCTGTTTGAAATGGTTTTTTTTTTCTTTTTTCCCGCTAGCTGGCTAAAGCAGAAAGAAGCCAAATAGACAATTTACTGATAGGAAGCCAAATATCATGTAAGTATTTATTACCCTCTACATCAGTGTATTAGCAGATTAGTGGATATTTTTATCTTACTGGTTCTATGATTTATTTGCGCAATGCAATAATTTTATTATAAAAGTGTTATGTTGTTTTGCAGTCCTGACAGACTTGCAAACAAGTCTTGTGGCAGACATTGTATGTTCTTGTTTTCTGGGATGAACTTCAGGATGCTACTAATTTTGTTCAAACTTACCCTTTAAATCATAACACAGTCTAATACATATTATGTTTTCTATGTGCTTTGACATGCACATTCTCTTTCACACTTATTATAAAACCACATTCTTTTTCATATTTGCTTATAAAACCACATTACAAAAAAAACAGTTAACATCAAGGAGTACTCAAACTGAAACACTGTGCATCTGTCACCTGCACTTAGACATTTACTGCACATCACTTGCTGCAAGTTGAACCTATTGTGAATGATCCCTGGCCCTACTGGTGTCCTCTCACCTCTCCTTTAGGTCCCTGATGTAGGTGTTGATCAGCATGCTGTACATCTCTGAGTGCACATTCTCTATGAGGATTTGGAAGCCATAAAAAGAGCGTGCTTCTGGGACCTGCACCTCCTGACTGAACCTCTGCACCTGCAGGAGAACCAGACAGACAAAAGCAGGTCAGCACAGTATCATAGCAGACAACTGCATATCAGCATTAAGGATTCCTCCACAGTTGAGTGGTGCATTAAAGTTTACCATGAAAATGAAGCATTTTGATATAATTCATTCCAATAGCATCTCACTATACACAAAACTAATCTGTACAATTAACAAAGTAAATTTTTTAATTTATTTTCTATTTTACCTCCATACATAAAATACAGATTATTATTGCAGGGGGAATATCATAATCCACCCCCTTCAAAAAGGAGCCATACACACTGTGCTCTTTTGTGAGTTTGACAAAAAAATACATCATGACTTTAAGAGTGATATAAGGTTCTTTGCTGGTGGGCCTACAAACCACAGCAGACAAACACACAAAAAAAAACTCACCAGGTTCTCGTTGACGATGCCATCACTCGCCGCAAAGAAAGCCAAGACATGTGATATGAAGTGTCTCTCCTCAGGCTTCAGTGTCTCCCAGTGAGCCAGATCCTTTGATAAATCCACCTGCACACACCAACAGAAATAATCAACAACCGCCTTCAGTCACCAAAACAAACGTGCTCTCAAGACGTCTTTTGTGCCAGACTAAACAGAGGGCTGCAAAGGCTGAAACCAAACCCAGCATGTACCCAAGACCATTAAACTCGTCCCCACTGAGCCCAGCTATCACATTAGGATTGTGAACCTGACCCAAAACCCAAAAATGTTCATGCACCAGAATAAGTAGAGACGGATTCTCAAAGACCTTGTTTTTTAATGCCTTGCTTGGCTGCTAATCACTTAAGTTGATGGCTAGAAAATGCTGTGTGATGTAAACCTGGCACTTAACAAACTGGTAATAGTTTTGATAGAAGGGAATAACTTCTACTGATAACCTCAGTATTCCTAATTAAAAAGCTAAAACTAAGTCAACATGCAGACCAGTGTTGCTGATTTTAGCTGCAGTCTCCACCTTATAATGAGAATTTATTATTAATATATATAAGTGATGATCCTACTAGTCAACAATTATTCTATTATATTACTATATTAATAATAGGCTGCTGTTTATTACATTGTACCTACACAGCTTAACAAGGCACAACGGGGACTACGTCAAGTTTCCTCTGACACAGCTGGTCATCTCTGAGCAAATAAACACAGATTTTAGAATTGCACAGACAGCAAAGTCTAAACTTGAGTGCTTTTAGAAACGCTTACTTCAAAAAAGCATTGCACTAAAACAAGTACCAGTTTTCACAGATGTTTTCAATCCGTCCCTTGTTCACTGTCCTAGTCTCTTATAGTCCCTGTTACAAAAAAGCACAAACCAGCTTCAAAGAGTACAAATCTACTGCACTCAGTTTTAGTTTTACCCAAAACATGATGACGGCCAACTCCTCTCCAGCCTGGAGTCTGTCATTACCCCTTACTTGCACCTAGACAGTCTGTATACAGAGTAAATAGACTAGAGTATCGTAAACACAGACCTTCACTTCATGTTGGAAGATCTGAGCTCAAGAGGCAATTTTGTTCTTTGTGAAGTATTACACCATAGTCTTTCATCTTACACTAATGAAACTGTCACAAATTGAGGTAGATCACTATTTGAAAATGGCTTTGCAATCTGATCACATGCAGGAAGATGTACACTTCCTGCCATGCTGTCTGCACAGGTGCACAAGATGCTTTCTGCGCTATTCCCCTGACATTCAGCTCGCAGAACATCTTTACTTGAGTGTAAAATATTTGTGTTCAGTAATGAGTAAAACAGCTTAGAGAAATACTCTGTCATGTGTTTTACGCTAGCATTCAAAGGATTGTAATCAACTGCCATATTAAGCATTTTTGTCATTTTATGTACAGTAATAATAATATGGTTCGGATTTAAATATTAAAAAAATATTCAATAAAAGGTATTTTTAGTTTTTTTATACAATATTTCAGGTATTCTGTGAGGAGTTCTGAATGTTAATTTTATAATAATTTAGTCATTTAAACCTATATATATATATATACATACACATATACATATATCTTGCTGCTGTTGGGGAAAAAAAACTCGTTTCTCCATTTTTGTTATTTTTCAGTTTTTGACGTAATTTGAAAATGCCTGTTGTCCTTCCTGTTGCTCTTAGGGAGTTTTTCCTTGCCACTGTCGCCACTGGCGACGCTCATGGGGGCTGAGACCCGGATTTCTTTCTGTAATGCTGATTTCCTTGTAAAGCTGCTTTGTGACAACACCTGTTGTAAAAAGCGCTATATAAATAAACTTTGCTTGCTTGCTTTACATTGTGTATAAATCACATGAAGAATGGACCAAAAGAAACAGCCCAAAATTACTTGGAAAAAAGTCTGGTTCCATGGACTTACATTAAAAGTAAAGTATGTTTTTTCCTTCTCCATTACAAGGTTTTCTTCCGACAACAGTGATATATAAATATATATAAACACATTTACCTGCAACCAAATTGGTTTTATAATATTGAAAACAGTGAAAGGTAGTGAACAGTCATATGCAAAAATGTTAACACCCCTGTTTAAAGGACATTTTGTTGATCTTCCAATTTAAAGTAAGTAAACACATCCGCCTCCTGCCTTTTTTTTCAAAATTTTGCAAACATATTGCAGAAAATGTGCCATAGCTTTTGCACAGGCCAAATTTTTCAAGGTTTTTTTTTTTGTTAAATTCACAAATAAGCAGTGTCTGTGCATCAAAATATACAGAAGTGTGCTCTCTGTAGAGGACGTTCACTTATTTTCACTTAAAAAATTTAACAAAACATGCACTTTGACCAGGGGCGCCCAAACTTTTGCATTCAACTGCATGTACTATTCCATTTTATGTCAGGTGTGCTGTTACCTGTACAGTGTACAGTGGGTTGTGCCTGTGTTGTGAGTGGGACAAAATTAAATTAAGCTCGTACTCACCTCTTCTACAGTCCAGAATGAGGCCTGGGCCTGTTTGTACATTTTCCAGATGTCGGGGTACTGAATGGGAAAGATGACGAACCGCCTTTTGTTTTCTTTGAGTAGCGGCTCATCTTCGGTACTCTGTGGATCCACATCTTTGTGCCCATTCTGACAAACACAGACAAATAAATCTCTCTTAAATGCTGTCATTTTAAAAATTTCATCTATAATGAATGTTTTATTTGTCCTTAGATGATAGCAATCCAGTCAAGAATTAGACGGTTTTTTTTCTTATAAAGTAGCTATATTTTACACTTCTTTTTTTTTTTTTTTTAAGTCTAAATGCTTTTACTTTACTTTTTTTAGTTATTTAATCATTTCGAAAAGTGTGTGGAGGGAGCAAAAGGGGGCGCTCTAGTTCCCACACTGGGGAAAATAGTGACGTTTCCCCCCAGTAAAATTAAATGGACGGATTACTGGTGGTTTAAGTCTAGTTTATGTAATTCTACATCGGGTTTAAAACTATTATAACTAAACCTGAATGATACACAACCCGTTCACATATCACGCCACTTTATTCCCTGCCTTCTCCATCGACACTGCTCCAAACCTCAAATTCACCACCTTCTTCTTCAGCTTCATTAGATTCACAGCATTCGAGCTTAAATACCATGAAAGTACATGTGATGCATCACGACACAGGGCAGAATTCACACAGCGAATATGAGGCTATCTGTAACAAAACCATAGTAATAACATATCAGTATAGATTTAACTTCACTGCTTCACTGCCCACGGTTGAGTAGTCCGCACCTTCTTTGTTGTGAAACGTCGCACAACAGCAGGAGAGAGATTTACACACTCATCGCACATCCAGCAGAATAAAGAGCAGCAGCCTGGCTTTCTCACCTCACACTGCTTGTCGTCCGTCCGCATATTCACCACATCTGTGTCCATTAGAGATGCACTGCTAATACGGTACTGTTACCGTCCCTGTCATCACAAGGCGAGTGCATTACAAACACTATGGCGAAAACCTTTAGCAGGGACGTTTAGCGCCTCCTGTGGTCTCACAGGGAATAACAACGCGTATTTAAACGACTGGGGCCGAACTGCACTGAGGAGGAAAATAGAACTGATGTAAGACAAACGTGTACAGT
>JAILXH010232062.1:8670-18676 GCA_023558415.1 Piaractus mesopotamicus | reverse complement strand
AAAAAAAAAATTATGAGTTCAGCTTCTTTTATTATAAGGGTTTACAATTACATTACCCATCTATTTGACTGGACAGAAGACAGTTACAGCTCTCATATGACACCCACCTTTTGAATGTAGCTTATGACATATGAAAGTTATGAAGAATATGATGAAGTGCGTTTTGGAACCACCGGTGGTCCCAAGGAGGGTTCTTTGCATCATGAAAAGGTTCTTTAGATTGATGGAGAATGTGTTGTAGATGGTTCTATATAGAATCTTTTTGAAAAGGGTTCTATATAGAACTATCTACAGCACATTCATGCACATTTTCCATCAATCTGAAGAACCCTTTTATTCTACATAGAACCATTTTCTTTACTAAAGAACCCCTGAAGCACCATCTTTTTTTAAAAGTGTAGGACATGTGGACAGAATAAGCGTGTTTTAATGTTTTAGTCTGGGCCACTTTTGGCTAACATTCAGTTTGCCAGTGCCGACAGTGGGCCAGCAGTGCCACATGTTTGCCAGAAGTGGCACATCTGCCTGCTATCAGGGCTGGCTGTGGTCTCTCCACACTCATAGGTGGCGATCTACAGCCTCAGCCCTCAAACTGGAGCATTTCGTGGAGAGGACGGTTGGGTGTGTTCACTTTTTTGCCCTGTTTACAGAGCTCATCTTTCTCCGTGTTTGTGGTGATTTCCGTTAAAGCCGAAATACTGTATATCTTGCTATACTTCTGTGAAAATAACACGTGAAGAGTATCGGATAGTGTTAAATCTGCTATCTGGAGCTGCCTTCACTGGTCACGATGCAGCTTTTGCGCAGGATTTTACGTTCGTGAACTCTGCCTGCTCAGGTCAGCTGACTTTGAATGTGTCGAGCTGAGAACAGGTCTGTGACAGCAGCCTTAAAAACAGAGATTGACTGATTTCTTTTCAAAATAGCCCTCACTGTAATCGTTTTTGCTCGTGGTATGCTTTACTGACGTGACGGCCCTATTCGGTATGTATGAATACGTAAATATCAGTAGCTTATCCCATGTTCGTGACGCTCATGTGTAACGTTAACGTTACTAGCGTTAGGAAAAGGGACATTGACCACTTCACTCACCAAGCTGAAGGCAGCTTCTTATTCGAATTTCCCCGTTCCGCCTTAAATAACGTAGCAGTTCGTGTAACTGCTGCACCATTTAAGGTGGATAAGCCGGTCAATGTCACGTTTACTAGCCTCGTAGCTTTGTCGTGTTTAGAATTGGCTGTTTTGCTCACTGTCTCTCACAGCATGTCGTGTCTGAGCTACGTGTAGTATATTAAACGATAGGTGTATCAGCCATATTGCTGACAGTTGTATATATTTGATTGGCACTGAAGATTTGTAAGTCAGACAGAGCTGCAGAAGCTGATGCTGTCCTTATGATCAGGAAACTCGTGACTGCTATTTGAGGAATAAATGAGGAAACGTACAGGCAGATGTCAGATCTAGTTCTTAATGCAAGTGTTACAGCCTCATATTCCTAATCTCTAGGTCAATGCCGTTGTTTATAATGATATAAATAATAATATATTGTCATTGTGATTAATATTGTAGGAGTTTCCTTGGCCTTTTATACTGTCTGAGTGAAATCATGGCAGAATTCTGGCTGATATCAGCTCCTGGAGAGAAGACCTGTCAGCAGACATGGGACAAATTGAACGTAGCCACTGCTCGCACCGCCAACCTGTCCGCCAACAGCAAATTCACCATTCCAGATCTCAAGGTGAAGGATCTGCCTTTTGTGTCTCCTTATGTTTAAAATGCTTAAAACCTTTCCAGAGCAGAATACCACAAATCAGAGTCTTTGGTTAGATGACTTTTGGGGCAGTTATAACCAACTCAGTAACTACAGCAGCTCAGTAACCGTATGTAACCAGCTCAACGACTAACATCTAACTACCTCAATAGCTATTTAATTATGAATTTAGTTATCTTTCTCTTGTTCAGAAAATTAAAGGGACATTCCAGCCTAAAACTAGGGGTTAATGTTATTTGTCATGTTATGCAGTATTCTGTCTCATCATATCCTGCAGCCTCACTGGCTTGACTGAATTCATGATTTGATATTGTTTTCTCGTTTTTCTTCATCAGTATTCTCTCACTACGATGCAATACAACACCCAGCAGTGTGCCAAAATGCCTTACAGCCATTGGGAATCCCTGTGGTGCTCACCCAATCCTGAAGAGCTATAGGCTCATTCATATTCTAATTATACTTTACTGTCCACTTAATTCACATGAAATAGACTTTTTCTTTGGCACTATAAAGGTGTAAATATTAAAGCTTGAGTGATTGGCTAGCGTACTGGATAATTCCCTCCCCTGCGCCTGGGATATCAGGGTTCGATTCCCTGTCAAGACATGAGCAAAAATGACCACCAGTCTTATCTGTCTAAAATAGCGTCTGCTTAACACGCAAAGGTGTTGTTTTTCAACTGTTTTCCTGGAAAATATGTGTTTAGTGGCTGTTGGAAAGATCATTAATGTGCAGAGTAAAATTATGCATATATAGGAATGTACAGCACATCAAACCAGAGGACTAGAGAGATTCGAAAGCTGTATCACTGACATATCTAAAAGCAGATTATGAAGAAGAGCCAGACAAAATGCTAAAATAGATGTAAACAGGAGGCCAATAGCCAAGTATTAAAGTTGGCTTTAAAAGTAGCTAGCTAACTTGCTAACTTCAGCTTTTAACTTGTTGTCCTCATGTGCCGAATAATTTTTGTCATTCGTGTTATTCATTCTCTGTATGGTAATGAGAATTTGAAGACATTTAGCACAGTTATACAACAGTCTGCCATAATAGTTACAACAGTTCTACCCACCTTCAAGATAAGTCATCAGAATGTGAATTTTCCTACTCTGTAGTCTGGAAAATGTCACTCTAGAGTCTACTGCAACACGACTGTAGGGTACAAGTAGGTATGTTTAGAACAGATTTAGCAATGGTTGGATTTTGGTTTATTTTGGCTGGAGTGTCCTTTTAATGCATGGGCACACACAGAAATAGGTTAAGTGGTTCCAGCTCTCGTCAAGAAACCTGACTATGCTGAGCTTGCTTTGTGGTGTACCTTTATGTGGGTACACATTGTTTTGTTAATGTGTTTTGATCAATATTGTGGTGTTGTGTTTTTCTGAATAGGTGGGAACACTCGATGTCCTTGTTGGTCTGTCAGATGAGCTTGCCAAACTCGACTCCTTTGTTGAAAGGTCTGGGCTCTATTTACAGACCCTCTCGTGTCCATAGAACACTTGCATAACCTGGTCTATAAAACCCTTGTTTAAATCATGTTTGTTACCATGATTTGTTTAAGGGAGGGAGGGAGTAAAATTATCATAGAGTAGTTAAAAAGTACACACCTAAAGAAAACCATGAACACGCAAAGAACTTTTGCATGATTAATGGGTTCTTTGCATTATGAAATGGTTCTTGGAGATTGATGGAGAATGTGTTTTCTATGGTTCTGTACATAATCTTTTTGAAAACGGTTCTGTATAGCACCAAAAAGAGTTCTTCTGTTGTTACAGACCTTTTCTATGTAGAACCATCCATAGCACATTGTCCATCAATCTGAAGAACTATTTAACAATGCAAAGAACCCATTATTCATGCAAAGGGTTCTTTGAGCGTTCATGGTATAGATTTATTCTATGTACAGTAATTTTCTTCATTAAAGAACCCTTGAAGAACCATCTGTTTTAAGAGTGTAGATAAAGTATATAAACAGATTAAAAAAACATTTCTGGCAGAATTATATCTTGTTAAATTAAGTACTTTTAGTGTAGAACTAGTACATTCTTAAAATATTATAGCAAGCATAGTGGATGACAGTTTAGTGTCAGATTTGAATATCAAACTCCCAACTTTTCATTCCTTTTTACATGCAAATTACCCTCTAGGTAAACAAATCTCTCTCTAAATGCACAGCCTGGTTTGAAAGAGCATATGATACTCCTGAGAAAAACACTATTCATAGATAAATAAAATATGGTTATGCAATTTACAGAAAGTGTACATAAAGAAGGATAGTTAGAATGATTGCTGTCTAAGACCAATGAAAGTTGTCTCGCTGGTACAGGGAGATTCACTTGAAAGAGGCCCCGAATATTCTGTTGTAACTCCCGATAGGATGAAGCAATCTGAACCAAAAAAATACACTACATACTTTGACGTATGTGTAATCAATTGCATTACATGCGATGCTGGACATGATCTCTGTTTTCTGCCAGACGCATAAAGGGGTACGGGGGTATGCACCCGGAAGTTGCAAACAGAGGTTAAACGTCACGATGGCTGTACGGCGCCTACCTCATCGCTCCGACGCAGGGGCATCCCGGCTTGTTCGCAGCTCCATATACTGAGAAGCACACTGCATGTTGTTGGTTCAGATTGCTTTGTCCTAGAGAGAGCTATTGCAGAATATTCGGGGCCTCTTTCGAGTGAATCTCCCTGTATTAAAATGTCAGAATTTGTGAAATTATCTTTTTTTTTTAAGTAATTCCTATTATTTATTTTGCTAACTTTGATCAAGCTACTTTTCTACTCAGTGAAAAAAGTAACTTCTTTAAATCTGTGGTTTTCATAGTTGTTTATTTTGAATCTCCTCAGTGTGGTGAAGAAATTAGCTCAGTACATGTCTGACGTTTTGGAGGACAGCCGAGATAAAGTCCAGGAGAATCTTTTGGCCAATGGAGGTATGTGAATGTGCCATCTCATATGATGAAAATGACATAATATTAATCCTGATTATTATTGTAAATTTGCCTGTAGGAGACAGTAGATTAGAAAATCTGAACAGGGACACAGGCACTATTGATATGATGTGCAGATGGTCCATTAGCATTCTTATGTTAATACAAAAGACTAGAGGTGCAACGATTCACAAAATTCATTATTCAGAATGATAGTGATAGTGTCTCAATTTAATATGTTTCTTGATACAGCGAAAATCGGAAGTAGCTAAAAATATGGCTTACGTAAACATGTTGATGTTTTTATTTTCAGTTTATTAGAGCATTCAGCATTATAGATTATATACAATATTATATACAATATTTCAAATAAAAGTTGTGCCTCATATTGTCCCAGTCTAACTCTCTAGCCACAAGCTGATATGTTCGCCCCAAGCTAACACACTAGCGACAAGATAACATGTTAGTCATGGTACAGTGATACGATGATACATGATATATGATACGATACAATAAAATATATTGTATTTTCAATCACTACTAAGGGCTGACACAATACTAATCATTTTGTTAATACTTATTTACTTGTAGTTGATTTAAACACCTACGTCACAAGGTTCCAGTGGGACATGGCAAAGTATCCGATCAAACAGTCCCTGAAGAACATCTCAGAAATCATCTCAAAGGTAAGGAACACAGAGCAGTCCTATTCCTGGTGACTCACACTGCCAGGTTTCAAGCATTTCTTACTTTAACACACCTGCTGCAGCTCATTAAATGATTCTGTGAAATAGTGAAACTGTGCAGTGCTGTGGGCCACCAGGAACAAGTTTAAGAGACATTAGCTTGGTTTCTATCCAGCTATCAAAATAAATTCAAGCAAATAGCTGGAATATCGCAAACATTATGCAAATTAGACTGTGTGAGAGAACTTTGTAAAAACGCTTCTAAGAAATATTGAGTGTGTTTACTGAGAAATATTAAGTGTGTTTACAGATAACGTGGGGCTACTTTTTTATTTTATGGCTGAATTTCACACCATAAGAACAAAAAGACAAAATGTGCTCGAACTGCCGTTTCCATCAAGTCATTTTTATTTAGTATTTCAAAATACATAAAAACATTGGAGGAAGCCCGGCTACCGTCATAGAGGAACTGTTTGACTTATGATACACGTCAAGGGCTGTTGATGGTACACAAGTTTGTTTTGATGACTGGGGGTCAAACTTGGTACAGCAAAATTTTATCTGACCTCAGCAAAGGTAAGTGGTGAATCAGAGACTAAATATCCAGCCTTAAAACTAATGATTAGGATTCACACATTTTGGTTTAGAACCAGAACAGAAGATATTTCAAAAGAAAGAAAGTACACCTACACATTCAAACATTTATTGTAGTTTAATTCTTTTTCTAGCTTGTGATGTTTTTTTCCCCAAGATAGCACTTTAAACTTCTCTCATTTTAACTCTTTCTATAATAGCAAGTGACTCAGATAGACAATGATTTGAAAGCCAGAGCTTCAGCCTACAACAGCATTAAGGGCAACTTGCAGAACCTGGAGAGAAAGAATGCGTAAGTCAAAGCATTTTACTAGGTTGTTACAGACTGCTGCTTGTTGTCTTTGATATTTTTTATACACTGCTCAGAAAAATAAAGGGAACACTCAAATAACACATCCTAGATCTGAATGAATGAAATATTCTCATTGAACACTTTGTTCTGTGCAAAGTTGAATGTGCTGACAACAACATGTGAAATTGATTGTCAATCAGTGTTGCTTCCTAAGTTGGACGTTTGATTTCACAGAAGTTTGATTTACTTGGAGTTATATTGTGTTGTTTAAGTGTTCCCTTTATTTTTTTGAGCAGTATACATAATTGATCAATCCCTGATCTCCTGAAGTTGATGTTTTTGTCCACTAGGGGGAGTCTTTTGACAAGGAGTTTGGCTGACATTGTGAAGAAAGAGGACTTTGTGCTTGACTCTGAATACCTTATTACTATGCTTGTAGTTGTTCCTAAGTAAGTGAGGTCGCTTGTTCTACTTTTTGTATTGTTCATTATAATTGGGTGTTTGTTTAATGTGTGTCTTCCTTACATTAAGCTGATTTCTCAATGTACACTTACCATTCAGTGGATCTGTTAGTGAATAACTGTAACTTCAAGCTAATAGGCCTCAGAGAGGAGGGTTGGTGATCATTGCAGTCAATCAAGGAAAATGGTCATTTTTCTCTGGAGAAAAAAAATATATAAAGTGCTGGTGATTCTGAATCCAGATATTTCAGATATCCCTAAAGGCTCATATCATAAAAAGACGGAAGAGTGTAGTGTGTAAAGTACTGAAGTTTCAAAACGTACCATTCACTGGTCACTCCTCAGTCCACACGGTCCATATAATCTAAACTCCTTAAACAGCCTGTTTTGAATTCGTTGTTGTTGAGATTTCAGCAGTTAGCTCCGCCCATTCACAGTAAAGTTATAAGGAGAGTTTCACCCTGCTTTTTTGAAAGAGGCACAGTACAGGACAGCCAATCAGAACAAAGCTTATGTTTCAGCCTTAAAGATGCAGTAACAAAAACAGCTTGGTTAATTCTGAGGAGAATGGTTAGAAAAAGCTAATGTAAAAATAAATAATGAGTGTTTTTGGTACACAACATACATAAATGGTATAAGTAAACTGCAGGCAAAAATGTAGGAATTGTGCCCTTTAAGATAAATCAGAGGTTTACATTTCTTTTAGTTTTGCTGTGGCTATTATAAAATGATCATTGCTTAATTTTACAGAGCGAGTTACCCTGACTGGCAGAAGACATATGAAACCCTCTCTGAAATGGTGGTTCCACGATCTTCAAAGTAGGTGATTCACAACCTACCTTCATGTCTCATTTGTTTTCACACAAATAAAGATTGCCTTCTGTTCTGTTATCTTTATTATTTTAACCCAGTTTCTTAGAAGATAGTGTAGTTCTCAGAGAACATAGGGCTCAGCTCAAATCATGTAATGGCAGTCTTTGTGTTTTTATACTTTGTACTTCTGTCCCTTTGTTGGGGGGAACAGACAGGTTGACCTATGCGATCAGCCATCCCAGTATCTATGGAAACCAATTGTCCTCCTCTCTGTGTGGCCGTGGTGACTAACACAATAACAAGGGCTTTAACCCCGTGCACATGCACTCACAGACACAGACACACACAGACCGCTATCAGGGGAAAGCGGAAAGTCCTGCTCCTCTTTGGATGGAGTTAGATAAACCAAAAGAGGCTTAACTGACAGATTTCGCATGAGTTGTTTTGAGATTGTTGATTGTATAGTAATTGAGCAATAGTTAGAATGATTTTTATTTGACATTTAACATACGATACTGCACTAAAATCAGTTAAACAGGACTAATTATGCAGTGGTTGTAATGAAACATGCAGGTCAGTGTTCTTCAAGTACTGACAATATCCATGATATGCTCAGAAAACTATATTGTTTATCATGATTTTAAAAAATTATCACAATAATGATAAAATATATATGATATATATGATAATATATAAAATATATATGATATATATGATAATATATACCCTTTTGCTGCAGTAACAGCATCTACTCTTCTGGAGAGCTTTATAATAGATGTTGCAACATTGCTGTGAGGATTGGATTGCATTCAGCCACAAGAGCATGTTAGCTGATTAGTTCTGGATCACAAATGCCACTCCAACTCATCTCAAAAGTATTGGATGGAGCTCCATCACTTCAGAGAATACAGTTTCACTGCTCCACAGCCCGGTTCTGGGGGGGCTTTATACCCCTCTAGCTGATGCTTGACATTGGACATTATCTTATGCCACTTGTGTGGCCTCTCCAGAGCGTCCCATTCTATTGACAGTGCTTTTCTATGGAAATTTTACTGTGTCTGCAATGGGTGCAACTTAAAGTAGCTGAAATTCACTATTAGAAGGAGTGTCTAAAGATGTTTAGACACAGTGTAGGTGCAATATTTTGGGATTGCATATTGTAATTTGTCTTTTTGACCCCTTTTTGTTGCTGTTGTCTTGACAGTTTAATCTGCATTCCAAGTTTGATGTCTTTGCTTCTTTTCACTGCAGTGCTGGTGTAGGACTGCAGCAGAATGCACTAGTGCATTAGCCTTTGTAATTTCTTTGGTGAAAATCTTTTTCTCTCACAGTCTGCTGTTTGAAGACCAGGAGAGTGGACTGTTCAGCGTCACTCTCTTCAGAAAGGCCATAGATGACTTCAAACTCAAAGCCAGGGAAAACAAGTGAGTCTCTCTTGAGCCAATAACATGGGCACATTCACTTTTAAGGCTGTGTTCATGGATGTAAACCTGTTGTAATTCAAATCCATGCACAAGACTTGATATAGCAGCAGATTATGCTATTGGTACAGCCTTTTTGTACACAGAGAGGGAAAGGCTGACTGGTGTTATTCTTCATGGCAGGTTTATTGTGCGTGACTTCCAGTATAATGAAGAGGAGATGAAGGCGGACAAAGAGGAGTTGACTCGACTCTCTACAGACAAAAAGAAGCAGTTTGTATGATAACGCTTTCCGCATCACTTAGTCTTTCCTGATGTCATTATATACAAGAACACAGTGTACACAGTTTTATATACACCAGATAAAATGTTCAAAACAGTTCACAGTCAAAACGTTGTAGGGTTTGTACACAAGAAAGCTTTAATATGCAGTCCCCTGTTTTATATACTCTGTATCATTTTCTTCCTTTACATCCTTTTCATGTTCTCTATCCTTTCCCTTTCAGGCCAGATAAATACACAAACCAAATAATGCAAAACTTAGCATACACATAAGTATAGATAAGATAACACTATATTAATCCCCTGCTGGAACATGTAGCTGTTTCTTCAGCATACATACAAGACAGTAAAAGTAAATAAAATGAGAATAAAATAATAATGTAAAAAATATACATCTGACGTACATATGTGGTACTGTGCAAAGGTTTCAGGAAATTATATTTTAAAAAACTATTTATTTAGGCAGTGAGTGAAAACACTAATATCACAATAAATACATGTAACATTAATACAACATCAATACAATATTAAACATTTCCTAACCCCTCCTTGAGGAAGCCCAGTATTATTTGTAGTTATCCTTCAGTATCTGCTTTGACTGTCTAGTCAATCCTTCATTAAGTTAAATCAAGGGTGCTAATGATGGAATTAACAAATCTGTGTGATTGCTGGGGACAGTGGGGAGAAATCTGGAACCAAACCTGTGTTCTTCTAACTAGCTCCTTTTAACTAACTACTTTTTAAAAA
>JAILXH010232017.1:624-19710 GCA_023558415.1 Piaractus mesopotamicus | reverse complement strand
TGTGAAGGCACCATTAACGCTGAATGATATATACATGTTTTGGCAACATATGCTGCCATCCAGACAACGTCTTTTTTCAGGGAAGCCCTTGATTATTTCAGCAAGAAAATGACAAACCACGTTCTGCATGTATTACAACAGTATTGCTCTGTATTAAAGGAATCCAGATGCTAAACTGAACTGCCTGCAGTCCAGACCTGTCACCACTGATAACATTTGGCACATTATGAAATGAAAAATACAACAAAGTAGACCCCGAACTGATGAGCAGCTAAAATCCTGTATCAGACAAGAATGGTAAAACATTTCACTTTCAAAACTACAGCAGTGTCTCTTCAGTTCCCAAACGCTTACAGAGTGTTGTTAAAAGAAGAGGTGATGAAACACAGTGGTAAACGTGCCCCCGTCCCAACTTTTTTGGAACATGTTGTTGGCTTCAAATTCAAAATGGGCATATAGTTTTCATAAAACAATAAAATTTCTTAGTTTCAACATTTGATTTGTTGTCTTTGTAGTATTTTCCTTTAAAAAATATGGTTTATATAACTTGTATATTATTGCATTTTATTTTTATTTACATTCTGCACAGCGTCCCAACTTTTTTGGAAATGGGGTTGTACATCAAATTCAAGTTCCTAATTATGTTAGTGGTTAATCTGACACGTTAAGCCTTCAGTTCATCTCCTGAAGTCTTTAACCAATGGGAGAGCTCTTGAAGAGTTTGAGTAGTCATGACTCTATGTAATAAAATGAACTAGACATTACAGACATATAGATTTTTTAATTTACAGCTCTGAAGGCCTAGAAGGCCATGAGGGTTCCTGTCTTGATTATGCATTATACCAAATGTTTGGTCTGACAAAAATATCATTGATGATCGCAATGCAATGCAGGAGATGTAAAATGCAATTGAAAGACTTCAGTGAATTCACATGTCGAACACGGGCATTATCGAGGTCTCGTGTCTTATGGGAGCAGCCCTTCTTCATCTTCTTTGAAACTCTCAGCTACTGCTTTAGATGGAGAGACTCAAGGAGGTCAGGAACAGCAAGCACAGAACCATGTGGAGTTGTTAGTACATGTAAGCTCTCTATCTGCTGAAATATTTACAGGCAAGTGAATGTTTGCGAGAAGAGCTGATGACCTGTGAGGGTGTGAGGTGCATTCGTTCCTGTAACACTGAGAAAAGACGGCTGCCATATCTCAAAAAGAGTGAACGAATGAAAAGGAACAGAAAGTGAAAAGGGGAAAAAAATGGATGAAAATGTGGGTTGGGAAAATCTGGTGCAGGCAGATGGTGCTTCCGTGACTTAAAATCTAAAATATTCTAAGGCTGTCTGTCCGTGAGTTAGTTATCAGCCTTCCATCCATCCATCTGTGTGTTTTGCTTCTGCTGGCGCTCCACCATGCTTCATTGATTGCTTTGTTTTTTGAAGGCAGGGTCTGCACTGTAGGCAAGCGACTGCTATTGATTAGTTTTGTTTCTGAGAATTTCTCATGTTAGTCTCTCTTACTTTTAATAATTCAGCCAGAAATTTCAAGCTGCACCATACATTGCACTGCTTTGTTTTTTACCTGTTTCTTCAACCTTACATTAACAAGTTTATTGTTAATGAAAGTGAATAAAAGATGTTGTCCTAAGAGTATATTGTCATGTTGATTGCTGAAAGAGCTGTGTCATAGCACGTTTTTTGGTGTTATTGCAACAAGTTTGCAATTTTGTTCATTTGTTATTGTTTTTTCAACATGCAGGTATTAGTATCTCCTAGGGGACATCAGAAAATCTCAGAAAACAGCTGAAATGAGTATGCAAAAAGAAATGTAGAAAAAGCTGTGAGAGCGCAGTGCCCATTGCATCAGGTATAACCATTTGTTTGACAGCAGGCTGCTGACAGGGACCATAGGCTGCTGAAGGGAGCATAGAAACAGTAGGAATGAGATTGAACTAGGTTTCAAGTTACATAGTAATTTCAAAGTTTTTTTTTTTTGTTGTTTTTTTTCACAAATCATAGTCTAAAAATCAGAATTAGATCCATCTGTTAGAACGATACCGTTAAAACAGTGGTCCCTAACTTCCTCAGTCCATAATACAATATTAATGCCAAGAAATTCACACAAGTCGATCCTGCTTTTGGTGGATTCTGTACATTCTTGAGAGAATGGCACCAAATGTGATCATTTACATGTATTCGATTGAAAGGAGATATTCTGACACTGTTGCTTCAGTTGTTTTGTTTTTTACCAAACACTAAGTACATGTGGAGCCAGTTAGCTGTGAGCATATAATCATTTTTTTTCACTAGTTGGTCTTGATCTGAGTGCTGTGGCATGGTATTCCCAACTGCGAGGGCGGTGCCGTTACTCATTAGTGGCCCAGTCTCATACTGAACTCTTCTACCATGTCCTATCCACAGTATGTTACCGGTGCTAAGTTCCCGTCTTCCATAGCAGCCCTGCAGCTTTTTTGACTGTGGTCATCCACAACCTAGCTAATGAAATAAAAGTTCCTCATACCATAAGATAATTGTTTGCAACCATTATTCATGCAAGTTCCTCCATTCTAGTGATGCTCACAATACACCCCCAAGCATGAAGGTTCTGAAGGAGAACCTTCAGGCTGCCAAACTCAAATGAGTTTGAATGTTTTGTAGCTGTCATGCATTTAAAATGATAGACAAAGCAGCAGAAAGAATGGAGCATATGACAAAAAAACATGAAAAAAGGCATATTAATGGCACAAAGTGCATCAAGCTAGAGATAAACAGCAGTCCAACTGGGCCCTATCACTACCAGCTCGTTCAAAAACACAATCAGCACAGCATTCAGCAAAGAATACTAAATGTATGAAACCTCCAAAATAGCGTTAAGGACGTCTAGCAAAAAGACATGCCAGTATATACGTATCTTTAGATATTGAGCTGAAAAATCATAATTAAAAATGAAAATTCCTGACTGAAACCAAAACTTGAAAATTTTCGACTGAAAGTCAGAAAGTGCTTGCCTAAAAACCAAAATTAAAAGAAAGAGTTCTTATATACACTTTGTTGTTTTCTTTACGCCTTTGAATTAACGTGATAATGCTGACGATACTTCATACCTGATAATCACCATGTTGGAAAGGTAACCAAAGACATCTTAAGCTTAGTTCCAGGGCCCCTCCACTATAACAACGAAAAACATCTTATTTTTGTATGTGCAAAGCACATAGACATGGCTTTGAAACTCCCATCTAGCAGTCTGAAGTTTCTCCAGCAGGGAGCACTGTTAGCACACAAGTCATTTTAGGGTTCACCGTTTAGAGAACAGACATACATTTGAGCAAGATAAAAAAAGTTTAATAGCAAAAGATTAGTATAATTCATGTGGTTTCCATTAGAGAATTACATTAAATCAGTGAATGCTAGTTAATGCTAAAAAAAAGTATGTAAGCTAAAGACCGTTTTGAATGTAACTGCAGAGGTTTATGTTTCACTATTAATCTGCTGGTTCTCAGATTGTTTGAACATATCTGTGCTGACCTGAGCAGGAGAGTGAAGGGAACAAACAGCGTTTTAATCACTACTTCTCATTTTCTCTGTAATTCAGATTTATTAAGTGTTAGATTTTGACACTTTACCCTAGACTTATTTAATCTTTTGCTTTTTTTGGGCAACATTTTTATCCTTTTCTTATTTGGTGGCTAAAATTTCGGTGCATCCCTACGAAATATATACATCAATGATAAACTGGTAACAACAGTAATAGACTGATGCAAGGGTAACAAGGTCATGTGAAATTACTAAAGCATACAATTATAAAACCTCTTAAAGGAAAGTCACCAAAACTGGTCTTATTTAAACATGAATGTCTGTGTAATAGTTCATTTTCAACATGATTCTTTCAAATGGATTTAGCACCTCAAACTGTATTAGCAGGTTATATTACCTTAGTAATGGGTACTAAACCTGGCCCTAGTGCTAATGGAGAAAAGGCCCCTGATATGAGCGAGCATCTCGATTAGCCAATAAGTCATTTTCTCAATAGGAGTATTTCTGATTGTCCATCTCTGTTCTCGATTTCAGTTTTGAGCCTCCAGGGCCAATGTCTGCAGGCATGGCATGCGAACTGAAAGCTGTTTTCAAGCCTGTGGTAAGTTGTCTTGTTTCAGATACAGAACATTTTGCATAGCATGTTGTGGAGCAGCTATACGTCATCCTAATTCATGTAATGCCTTTTCAGTCGATTCCTCAAGCTGACTTCTCTTATCTTCATAGAACTTTACTTAGCCTATAGCCCTTCTAGAGTTACTAACATCTTTGTGAATCTCAATGAAGTTGTTTTGTTGGTGCTTCTTATGTGTGCATTTGTCATTAGCAATACTCTGAGGTGTATTCTATGACGCAGCTCTGCATATTTATAAGCTGGTCAAAGAACAGAACAGAAAACAAATATCAATCTCAAATTCTGTTCAGTTAAGTGGAAAAACCTTTTGGCCCAGTACATGGCAAGAAGTCAAGCATGCTACCGTTACAGAGTTGGTTTAGCTCACACACTTGGAACACTTTTACATTTACAATTACAGCATTCATCATTTATCAACTCTTATTCTGAACAACTTACAAAATGCTTTGTTGTCCACTCGGAGAATAGATCCTTAACTAGTACAAATCAGATAATGTCCAAAATACCCCTGAGCTACAATAATGCCATAAACATGAGTCACTCCTGATGCCAACATTGTCAGAAAAATGTACTGTGCACATACATTTTTGTATTTTGTAAATATTTTGTAAATGTACCCTGTACAACATGGCTGTTAAGCCCAATTATGTACCTTAAAAATTACTATATATTCACTTCGTCAAGGGAAAGGCATGTATGTGTACCTTTTAACCTAATGTTTTAAAACAGAAAAATAAAATAAAAGCCTAGAGGTGAAATGGGGTGTATGGAGTCAGTGCAACTTAAAAAAATATATATACTGCAACAAGTTATGGTACAATTATGTTACCTAACTAAGGTACTGAAAATGTACCCTTGAGGATACCATCCCTTTGACAGTTTATTACACTTTTTTAGAGATTGTGGCCTGAAAGATGCACACTACAGAAATAAGTCATTATGTAAGTACAATGCAAGAAATTTTTTAAGAAAAGTGCAAGATTAATGTAAATACTTATTAAAGAGATGGGTCTTCAGTCAGCGTTTGAAGACAGCAAGAGAATCTGTTTGGACAACCACTGGAAGTCCTAGGCAATGCTCTTCTTGTCTTCTATGCATCTTGAAAGATGGCCAATCAAGTAGAGCTTGAAGGGCTTTAGGTATGCATCGAGTTTTGCCAATTGCCATCATGTATGGAGGAACAGGTCTGTTTTTGGCTTTCTAGGCAAGCATCAGAGTTTTAAATCTGATGCGGGCAGCTACAGGAAGCAAGTGAAGAGACCGCACTTAGAGCTGTGCTGCTGCATTCTGGATCGGGTGCAAGGCCTGATAGCACACAAGGGGAAAGCCACAGAGTTGCAGTAGTCTGCACTACTGCACAAGCACGTAGAGAGAGTCAGATCTTCTGGATATTGCAGAGTCAGGTTTGCAGTATGAGCTAAGAATGAGGCTTCGTGCATCTTCAGATGTAATGACCAAAGCATTCTTGAATAAAATGGCATGAGCATGGTAAGGAACTGTAGTTCCTCAGATATTTAGCAACTTGCTCTTGCTGGGATTCAGCTTCAGGTGATGGGCTGCTATCCACAACGACATGTCGGCCTGACAAACCAAGATGCGACTGGAAACCTGAGTTTCAGAAGGTGGAATTGAAAGAATTAGTGTCATAAGAATGACTGAGGTAGATGAAGCCATGAAAGGAAGTTACCACTAGAGTGAATATATAGTAAATACATAGAGAACAGATAAAGAGATTTTATATTTTGTAACACACTTTTTTAGAAAATAATTGAAGTTAATAATAATCGAATCAACAAGTATTCCGCCAAGAAATTTAGTTCCTTTAGAGGTATCGTTGCTAAGCAGCCATGGACCAATGAATGAGGAGATTGTTCGGTCGCCCATCGTTGTATATTGCAGTCATTTCATGATTTTTTTTAAACTTTTTGTTTTATAACAATGAACATATCGCTGTTGTCTGAAGAAAACCTTGCATCTCCAGAATGGTAACTTTACAGGAGAAGGAAAAAATCTACTACTCTTAATTCATCATGAAATTTACATACAATGTAAAGGGTAACAGGTATTTTCAAATTATGTCAAAAACTGAAAAATGTCAAAAATACAAGGTTTTCTTCCGACAACAGCGATATGATAACACAACACGGTTTAAAGCAAAAACTTTCGCTTTATAAGTGCTTTTTGGTCACCAAATTACCACCGCAAATCCTATTTGGCACCAATCCGGAATCTCGAATGGCTCCCTGCTCCCTACATAGTACACTATTTAGGAATTTAAATACTGGATCCTGCACCTCAAAGGTGCAAAATATCGCTAAGAAATAGTCATTTGCGACTCTTTCTAAACTTTCATAGCTAGCATACTATGTAGGGTATACAGAGATTCAGCCTGGGCTTCACAGTACAACTGACTGAAACACGACCTTTTGATGCATGCAGGTCATTCAAGTGGTATTTTTTTGACTTTTGTACTGCCGTTTTACAATTAATCATGCCGTAAGTACTTTAATTTAGGCCTGCGATATTAATGATGGAGTTGTTTAACCTGTTTGCTAGCTGACCAGCCTAGTTCTAGTTAACAACATGAACTACCAGCCCCCTTAGTTTAAACAAAAACAGGTTCTTACTTCATCAGTATACTCGGTGGTCCACGGGAGCAGCATGAGAGTCAAAGGTTATTCATTAACAGCACAAGGTTTTTCGTGCTGTGGCGCAGTAATACACAATTCAGTTGTTGTGAGGCGGTCCTTGGTGTGAGCATATCGTGGATTTTACAGTGACTTCAAACGCGGCTCAGCCAATCAGATTTAAGGACAGGAACTATCCGTTTTATAAATATACTATTAAATCTAACCTAAATCTAAGCCTAATCTTAAAT
Organism: Piaractus mesopotamicus; assembly: GCA_023558415.1. NCBI lineage: Eukaryota > Metazoa > Chordata > Actinopteri > Characiformes > Serrasalmidae > Piaractus > Piaractus mesopotamicus. The sequence continues at coordinate 12,671 of JAILXH010232017.1, read as the reverse complement.
TCAACCCTAAACTTACACCTACTCCTAAATCTTACCGTAATAATGTTGATAATTAAGTGGGCTATAACTATATTAAGTATCTACAGGGGACCATCAAAATAAAGTGTAAATTGCTACTTTTATACAACAGGTTCAGGCCTTGTATTTCTTCTCTATAGCCACTTGAGCTCTCTGTGTCAGATATTATTTGTTTCAGATTGTTTTTGGTAGTCGGGTCACCTTTTTTGAGCCAGAGTTTTATGTCTTCGTCTGTGAAATCTAAGCTCAAGTCATTAGTACTCAAGTCCAAATCATCAGGGACCAAATCCACAACTGAGTCATTAACGGCTAAGTTACCAGTGAGTGAGTTTACATTTGAGTCATCAATATTCCAGCGCCTGTTATGTTAAACCTATAAACATGTTTTACTTAGCAAACAGCGTTCTATATAGTACTGAAAAATAATTTTTTACCCCCCAACAATAGTGGTACCATTTTGGTGCTATATAGTGCCATTTTTAAATGTATATAAACCATATACAACTGGTTTTCCATCATAGAGAAGAACCATTTGACCGTGCATAGAACCATTTATGCATTCAGATAGTTCTTCATGGTTATACATAGAGCCACTGCCTTCACTAGAGATCCCTTAAAAAAACATTTTTTAATAGAGTCTAATTAACAACGTTGTTCGCTATGAGCATTTCATCACTGTCGTGAAAAAACCTCGTATCACCTAAATGGTAACTTTAAAGAAGAAAGAAAAAGCATTCTTAACTTTAATGGGAAGTTAATTAAACAAGATTTTTTGGAGCAATCCTGTTGGTCCATTCCAGTTAGGATCATCAGCCTAACTGTGGTAGAACAATCCATGAAAGGATATAACATCACCACTATAGAGAATATAAAGAGAACAGAGAAAGGGATTTTATACTACTTTTATACTACAGGTTCAGGCCTTGTGTTTTGAACAGTAGTCAATGGAGCGCTCTGTATGTCTTGGTGGAAGCAAATGTTAGCTCTTACCGTCTTAGCTTGGTAGCCTAATACTATAGTGGGAGACCTAGCTAGCAGGTGGGAATTAACAGTGACCAACCTTTTAACCACAGGTTCCACACGTCTCATCTTTGCACACACCAGTTTTCAGTTTACCCATTGAGACTTTCAGGCCAAACTCTCAACAAGTCTGGTATTTCTGAGCTGTTTTGTTTTCACTAGTTGTGTTTCTCTTGTTTTCTCTCCTTGTTTTTTATTATGATTCTTGTGCTGCAGTTTCTCCAGTTTTTTTTTCTCCAAATTACCCTGCTCACAGTGATTTGTCAAAATGAAGTGCAATTAAAATGCAAGTTAATGTGGCATAACAAGCATTAGTGTCCTGCTCACTGGTACACTCTCAGAAATAAAGGTACTAAACTGTCACTGGGGCAATGCCCCTCTTGTCACTGGGGTGGGACCCTTAAGGGTATATTTCAGTACCTTTAGTCAGGGACACATAATTGTACCATAATCCATTGAGATTATATTTAGTTGTATTGACTCCTCCTGTTTCGTCTCCAGGCCTTTTATTTTATAGGTCTATTTTAAAATATTAGATTATGAACAGGTACAAATATGTACTTTTTACCTGGCAAAAACTTATTTAAGGTACACAGTTGGACCCTATAAACCATGGTTGTACTTTTGAGCGTACATTTCCATTGTTTGTACCTTGAAGAACGAAAAATGTACCTGCACAGAACCTTGATTTCTAACAGTATAGAGCAGGGGTCTTTAATTAAAATTCAATAAGGTCCAGTTAGAGAAAATATCTTCAAGCAAAGGTCCGGGACATCATGATGTCACCTCACGTGTGATATTTACAACGCATGCAACTGGTTTGTGAGTTTCCCTGGCCGCTAAAGCAGTACCGTAAAGGCTAGAAAAGTTGCGGCGTTTAAAATAGGACCACCCCGTCGAAATTAAATAATTCTCTATAGTTTATCGGTTATAGGTCCAGGTCTGCACAGGACAACGTCTGGGTCCAGACTCGATCCGTAGTCCGCCTGTTAGTAACCTCTGGTATAGAGGAAGCCAGTTCAATATATGGATTTGTGTTCATAGGCCCACATTCTAGTGATTAGCTTTATGCATGGGTGGGAAGAAACCATCATCCAGCATGTTCTGTAGGAACTAATAGCACCACGAACACTGATGAACTGCCCACCAAGACAGAAACATTTTCCAGTGACAGGCATGCATGACTTTTGTTGACAAGGCTCTCGCATGTGAGGTGGTCTCCCAAACTTCTTACTTTTGGTCCATCAACCATGACGTAGGCCCAGTCTCCCAGCTGTGGCAGTGAGAACTGTCGTAGTGAGGTGACAGCAGAGGAACAGTAAGAGCCATGGTGATCTGGCAGTCTAATGGAGCCACAGAGTCAAACACATTTTGAAACCTGACCAGCATTTGTAGGATGAAGGGAAGTAGAGGAAAGACATAAAGCAGCTGGACTGACCAGCCATGCAGAAGTGCATCCATGCCAGACAGATTCAACAGGGGATACCACAGCTGTGATGCTGCTGTTCAGGTTTTTTAACTCCTTAAATGGCCAGGGCCCACCGGGACGACCAGAGTTTCATTACACGCTTCTGTAACCTAAGAACAGCTCAGCCAGTTTGCAATGAAGTCCCTTTAGTTACTGATTAATAAGACTTAGTATGTGATAAGCCTGAGATTTTAAGGAGTGCCACAGTTTTGGAAGAAAGTGCCTCAGTGCCAGATAAACAGTGTTACATCAAACATGACACATGCTCTGGGCAGCTACCAGCCACTTGTCCAGAGGGGAGGATTTATGCTTTTGTTCTCAGCAGATACAACATAGTCTGCCTACAAATTCTGTATTGTTTGCTTAACTGGGAAACTAGCAGTGAGTGTTAGGAGAACCTTTGATTGAACTAAGAAGTTTGAGTTGATTGAACTCAGGTGTCCTCAAGTTGTAAATGGCTGCCTTATAATTTCAAGTTGAGCTGACTTCTGATGTTTTACAGTGTAGAATCAAACTGCCAGGATCATTTTGTGAAACTTGTGCTAACACATGCCAGCCATTTACTTATTCTGTGGGAAGTACTCTTTGATGATTTTGCTCCTTTTTGATGTCTTGCTTCCATGTCCTAGTTTTTTGTTTCTTCAATGAGATTGTGCTTCTTAGCATTCTCCAAACCAATAGCCAAAAGAGGATGTATGTTTTAATATGAGGACATGGTGATGGAGTTTAGTCTGAAAAAAACTGTGATGATTTCTCTATGATTGCCTGATATGATATATCTCATGAGGAGAAAAAAAGAGACTCCCTACGTTGGCCATTGACTGACGCGTAGTAGCTTATTTCCATTCAGTTTCACAAATCAAGTTGAACCAGAACTTCCAATTTACTGTGAAAAAACTGTGCTCTTAAAGTCACATTTTCCTATTAAACTGGGTGTTTAATGTTGTATGTGCATCACCTGGATGAGCTTAGATGAGAAATAAGATTGACTCTTCTGTATGAACAACATGAACTAGTAATACTTGCTTTTCTTTCTTAGCTGAATGAGAACTTGGAAGGCGAGGTCCAGTTTCAGTCTGCTACTGGCCCATTTTCTGTGATCATCAAGTGCACAAGGAAAAAATGTGAGGTGAGATCATCTGTTCTGCCAAGTGTCCATCCAAATGATATGTTCTTGAGATCTCATAAATAAGGAAATCTTTTGGCTCATTTTATATTTTGAGATTTTTTCTGAAGACGTTATGTCTTTCTTTTCCCCAGATGGTTGTTGATAGCAGGCTCATTGACTTTGGCACCCATGTGGTCGGGCAGACAATTTCACGGGTAATCACCCTGACCAACAGGGGGGCTTTGGGTACTCGCTATGCACTGGCTGCCCTCTCCACCAATTGCCTTCAGCTTCACCATCTATCCAAGAATTCTTCTTCTAGTGTGCAGGCAAGTCCAACCAAAGGCTACCAAGACAATCGACCAAGACAACAAGCACATCAGTCTGTTTCTTCCAATAATAAGGATGTGGGTGTTTTGTGTGTGTTACAACATGAAAAGTAGCACTGCTGAGGTGTTCAGAGAGAAATTTTACAGATTTTTGCGTAATTCAATCAGAATGATTCAGAGTCATTCAGAGTGGTTTGATGTAAAATTGTATTGATAAGGATGGTAAATTTAATCCATTGTCTACAATACAAATGTAAAATACAAAATGACTAGTGAAGCTGAACATGTATGCATAACTAAAAAGGTGTTTGTTCTATTTAGGTACCTGGAGAAAGCAGCAGTGTGAAACTTGTTGCTTCGTATAGTGCCCCAGAAGAAATTCAACCGGAGCATGAAAGCACTGAGTGCATAACTCAATCAGATGTAAAATCAGGTGAACTCAAAATTTGCTTTACTTCTATAAAATTAGCTGAAGTAGGAGGCATTGATACGAAATTTCTGGTCCAGTAGTAATTAATAACACTTTGTTGTGGCCGATGCCAATAATAATAACCGATCATTTTCATTTTTGGTATTTTAAAATAAGTTAAATAGTCCATGCGTGAAGTGTACTGACTGTAATGCTGCATTTACATGCATTTACAATGGCAAACCAGATATTCCATTATTTCCGATGGAGAGCGTTCCATAAGAGTTCAATTTTCCCAGCGTTTGCTGTTGACCACAGTGGTGAAATAAACCGGATGTTGATTTTTTCCAGAGCAATCAGCTCTGCTAAGCTCTCCTCTGATAATCATTCAGTTTTGTTGTCACCATGACAACATTTGCGAGGCATGCTGCAGTCGGTTGTGTGTCACTATGAGAAAATACTAGCACACTTTTCTAAGAAAGAAAAGAAATTCTAACAGCTACTTACCTCAGAATTGCAAACACATTTTTTGTGCACTGAAAGGCTGAGAAACACTGAGCATTACCTTAACAGCTTTTTCTATAAAGCTCACAAAAACAAATAAATATATATGTATCCTTTATATCAGCACTCATTTTGTGACAGTAGCTATTACTGCCTTGCACACTTAACATACTGGGTGCAAGAATAATCCTAATGTTTGCTGTGGTTTTACAGGCTTATAGTTCAGGATGGAGTAGTTTTGAGCTGTGCATGTGTGTGTTTTTTAATGTGTTTTAGAGTGGGTTAAGTTACTCATTCACCTCGTGGGGAAGCGGGGTTCAATCCCAGCACAGAGAAACATTTATTAGACTTCTAATGGTTTCTGCCAGCAGTGGTATGACGCCTCTCTGGAACTAAGTGTATGAGGTAGTTTAATCTATTCTGTCATTACAGTTCTTAATGATACATTTATTACTATTACTACTAAGGACCGACATATTAGAGTCACATTATAACTTTTCTGCAGTCTATTTTATTGAAAACTTTGGTTTCAATCTCCTGAACAGTAATTCCAAACTTTTGGCTGGTGGTGCATATTCACAGCTGATTTGAAAAATCACTTTACGTTTACCCACTACTTGTGATTGTAGATGCACCCCCTGCCAATGACACCTCCCTAGGTGTTGAGGTGATCAGAGCTAATCTGGATTCAGGAGGCGATGGTTTGGAGGAGAGCACGATCACAGGGGTTGACCAGGATGGATCTGATGTCAATGAAATCAGCATTGGAGAAGTATGCAGCTAAACATTCTTTTTAACCTAGCAGTTTTATGTATTTGCTTGTAAACAGTTTCTATACTTCATCAACTCTTTTATTTGAAAGGTTTGGTTTTCCAGTGAGTCAATTTCAAGAGTTGATTCCACATAACAATTTTTTAGACTCTCAGTTCCAAAAATCAAGATGTGGGAAGTGTGAACACAAACTAACTGTATTTCTTCTGCTTCTCAGAGACACACAGCATTACCTAAAATCTGCACATTTTAATCTTCTTCATTTTTTGCTCGTATTTATTATTTGTATGCTATAGTGACATAACCAGTCTTAAAACTGACATAATCATGAGAGTTGATATTTTCACTGTCTGCCTGCTTGGATAAGTCCTAATCCTCCTTAAATAGCATTCTTGTATTCTTGGTGCCACCTTGTTTTTTTCACAGTTCTTGCTGCTGCTGTCCATCTTTACATGATTTACATAGGAATATGAATTCACATGTGATATGAGTACTGCTATGTAGGTAATGCGAAAAAGAAAAAAAAAAACACATGAACCCTGTAGAGAACTGCGTGTTGTGTCAGTTCAGTTGAGTCAGTACCAGATTCACACTGTCAGACTCAATTTGATACACTAACCTTTCAAGTCTAGTGTTAGCTTCTTATTCGAGTTTCCTTTCTACCTTAAATTGTGCAGCAGTTACACGCTACCACCCATACAGGCGTCTGAATGAAGTACTACATCATGTAAGAAGAAACAGGAAATGAGAATAAGATGCTAACTTCAGCTTCATCTAATCTCTATGGTCCGTGTGTCTTTTGGTCATTCGATTTACATTTGAAATCCAATATTGAAAAACAGGAAAATGGGTCAGTTCTGGTTTTTGGTTCTGTGGAACAATCAAGAAATAGCTTCGTTTCACAATTTCACAAAGTAATCATTGGTTCTGTAACACGTTTTTTTTCATTGTACATATATAAGCAGATCGACTGCAAGCTACTTTTTGTTACAAATTGTACATATATAAAACACCCAGTCTGTTGATGTGTGTTGTGTCTGGAATCAGAGGATTGAAATTTTTATGGGATGCAACTCCCAGCCCTAGCAGTGCATTTGTGGAATACTATCTGAAGTTTACCACTGCTTGCAAAGAGATGTAAGCCTAAAAAAAGAACGTACTTAAGGTTCTGTTACTAAAGACCATTCTGGAATACTAACTAACAATGCCCAGTTTGAACCCCACTTTCAGGGGAGCATATTTGTTTTCAAAACCAGAGGGCGATCTGGGACATTTGTTTATACCGACTGGCCACTTTATTAAGTACACCTCCTTGTTTCTACACTTGTCCATTTCATCAGCTCCGTTTAACATTTTGTTTTAAAAACATGGTTCTTCAAAAGTTCTTTAGTAAAGAAAATGATAAAGAAACAGAGTGTATAGGTGCAATTACAGTTACAGGCTGATTTGTTGTTGCACAGTTTGTGTCATCCTCTAGTCCTTCATCAGTGCTGACAGGACGCTGCCCACAGGACACTGTTGGCTGGATATTTTTGGTTGGTGGCCTGTTCTCAGTCCAGCAGTGACACTGAGGTGTTTAAAAACTCTGCTGTGTCTGATCCACTCATACCAGCGCAACACACACTAACACACCACCGCCACATCAGTGTGACTGCAGTGCTGAGAATGATCCACCACTGAAATAGTGGTGGTCCTGTGGGGGTCCTAACCATTGAAGAACAGGGTAAAAGGAGGCTAACAAAGTATGCAGAGAAACAGATGGACTACAGTCTGTAATTGTAGAACTACAGTGCACCTGTATGAAGCTGATAAATGGATGAAGAGTGCAAATACAACGATGTGTACGTAATGAAGTGCCCGGTCGGTGTGTAACTTCTATTTTATTTGGGAAGTCTTTAAGACCGGACAACTTAAAAATATTCTTTTACAAGAAATATTTAAAGAAACGTTCTTCACGTGGCTTCCATTATGCAGCCATAGTGCCTAATCCCCACTGAGCATTGATTGCATGGGTGATGCAGAGGCGAAACCAGCCTTGACCAATTACAGAAAATTGCCAGTGTAATTTATTTGGTCATATCTATTATTTGACTGGTATGGAAATAAAGCAAAAGAAGAGAAAGGCAGAGTGGCATCCAGTTGCATTTCTTGACAAGATGAAAGATGAAATTGACTAAAAAATAGGGGAAGTTTAAATGTGTTCCATTTTATTGTATTTTCGATTGGTCTATAGCTATTATGTAGTGAATCCTCTGAACTACAAACTGAGTTTGAGGAAGAGAAATGTCATTTACTCTTCTTCTTCTTAATTCAAACGATGCTGTTTCCATGCTTTTTCGAGATTCATACACTGTTCCTTAAATTCACTGCCCAAAGTATTTGGAATGCATCTCATTCCAAAACTATGGGCATTAATAAAGAGTTGCCTTCACCCCCTCTTTGCTACTAAAACAGCCTCCACTCTTTAGGGAAGACATTCCATGACATTTTGTAGTGTGTCTGTGGAACTTTTCCATTCAGGTAAAAGAGCATTTGAGGTCTGGCAGTGATGTTGGACATGAATCAATGTCGATGTTGTAGTTCACCCCAAAGGTGTTCAGTGAGGTTGAGGTCAGGGCTCCATGCAGGTCACTGAGGCTCCTCCACACAAAACTCATCAAACTATGTCTTTATGGACCTTGCTTTGTGTACAGGGGTACAGTCATGCATGGAACAGGAAAGGGCCTTCTCCGAAGTGTTGCCAAACAGTTGGAAGTGTATAACTGAGCCGAGCCCAAACCCTGAAAAAACAGCCCCAGACCCAGGGATCATGCGACTGTTAAAAATAATAAGAAGAATAAAACGTTCTGAGCTTTTTAATAGTTTGAGCTCATTTTACAGTCTGTTTTGTATTTTCTGTATTTTCTGCTGGAGCCCTGCTTTATTGAAGTGACCGCCATATTTTCATTACGGTGAGCCAAAAACTGCTGGCTGCTTTTGGGGCACATACTCAAGGTTGAGGTTGAAAGAGAGAGTCTGTGCAGTTATAGGCCAGTTCTGAGCCTCAAAGCAGCCTAATATTGTTTTTTAAACTAAAAAAAATAGACTTTCATCATAATAACTAAAATCTAATAATAATAAATAAATAATAATAATTTTAATGTCAGATGTTTATAATATCGTCTCTCTCACCTCTTTATAGCACTGTATGACACGTGCTGTTTGATGTAAATTAGCAAAAAGAAGGGCAAATAATTTAATGACATCGTCAGTCACATCACATATATGCTGCTTAAAATATCAGCACCACCAACTTACAACACCTTGCTGCGTCCCTGCCCTGACCATTATCCCTCCTCCGCCAAACTTTACTGTTGGCACTATGCATTCTAGTAGATTCTTCTGCCATCTGACAAAATCAAATTCATTCATGAGACTGTCATAAAGTGAACCATGATTGATCACTCCAGAGAACAAATTTTCATTGGTTCAGAGTCCAGTGGCGGTGGGCTTTACACCACTCCAGTCGATGCTTGGCATTGCATATAGTGAGCTTAGGCTTGTGTGCATGTGCTCGGTCATGGAAACCCATATGGTGTAAGTGGCCAAGTGGTGGCAACTCTCCAACAGTGTTTATAAGGATCTATGAACAAATACAAAACAAGTTATGATAAGGTATTTTAAAAATGGCTGTAAATATTTGCTGAAATTGCAGCATTAAGAATTGTTCATAACAAAGTTTTGTGTAGTCAGTGCTAAAGAAACTCAATCTAAACGTGCATAATCCATTAAATGTTTCTTTTAAAAACTTGTAATTCATACATATCTGGAATGGATTAATAGCATAAAATCACCTTTAATGTACTGTAATGTGTCTGTAAAGTGACAATTTATACACTTGTCGTTATGAGTATAGTTTATAATTGATAGTTATGTGATAATAGGAACATTTAAGTTGTATTGTGAGATATATTTTACACTACTGTTAAGTTAATTAAAATCACAGTATTTCCAGTAGTTCAAAGCAAACTAGTGCAAAAGGTTTTTTGTTTTATTTTTAAAAATGTGCGAGCTGCGACCAGGAGTTTCAACAATAAACATTTCTACAAGGTGTAATTTATCCATTTTTATACCCATGTTTATAATGCCTTATTAATGCATTATAACATGTTATGAATGTGTTCCTAGATTGTTATGGAAATGATATTCATAGAAAGTGTTACTGATAACTTTTTGTGCTCTACTGGAGAACTGTAACCACTTATCCGCTCAATATAATAGTCATATGGGTACTAAGCTATGTTACCAAGTTACCCAGGTACTTTCCCCCTACCGTATCAGGTGCATGAGGGCGAGGTGGGCCCATTCGCTAGCGTCAAACTGCCCATCGTTTTCACGCCGACCATTCCAGGGGAAACCAAGCTAGATATCCAGATCACCTTCTCACAACCGGACTGTGAAGCGGTAAGGAGTACTGGAAAATCAGAACTTTGCGTTTTGTGTTGTTTACCAGGCAGTGACGACATCCATGTTTTTGTGAACAGATTGTGGTGTCAGCCCGCGGTGTAGCAGAGAGTGTTCCTGTGTGGGTGACCAAGCTGAGCATGGACCTGAGAATCTGCATGTATGATCGTCTTTACCAGGACAGCATTGAAGTTCAAAGCAGGTGAGGTCAGCCACAGCTAACTCATTAGTACACAGCTACAAACTGAATTTACAGAATTTATGATCTATAGCAGGACTTTAGTTTTGCTATAGATCTCCAAAGCTAATGTAGCCAGCACATAATGGAAGCTTATATCTACAAAGTAGCAATGTGCAGACTACATGGCTAAATCATCATGAATTTGCCTCAGGACCCCTACACTGTAAAAAAGTGTTTGAGCTGCCCTAAAAGTCTGCAACTGCAACTCTTGATACCATGTAATTGACACTGATTGCACTGTCGCTGTACCCGTGGAAATGATATGGGACTAGTACTTTTGAAGAAAAAGTATTCATGAATAAGCTACCCGGACAAAAAAATTGTCACCTTGTGTGTTTAAGGTGGTAGTAACTTCAGGCTCCTGCAGATGGTGTTGCACGATGATGAACGGGCTATAAACACATGCAGGGTGAGCAATGGAATTCATAGATTGAGAAGAGGTGGTACAGTGCATCGAGTTTCTCTTTGTTTTAGCATAGCAAGAAAGTAGCTGGCTTTTTTTTTGGTGTATCGAAGAGTATGGTCATACGGGTCTACTAGCAGTGGCAAACATCCCAGTCTACAGGAAATTCTTGTCAGAATTGTGGCCGAAAGACAAAACTAACAGACAGGGACCGCCAACATGTTTTATGGCTTGTGAATAAAGATCGTTTCGCTTCCAGGCAAGAATTGCTTCTAGTAGTCAACGCAGGTCCTTCACAACCAATTTCTGAAAGAACAATCCGCAGGGAACAGAATACCATGAACATGTGGAGCAGAGAGGCACGCAAGAGGCCTTTGCTCACTTCTGCTCACAAAGTTGCCTGGTTACAGTGGGCGAAGAGACACAAAAATTTGACCGTTCATGACTGGAAACGTGTTATCTGGTCAGATGAATCTCGTTTCTGCCTGTATGTGAATGATGCTGGGCGTCGTTTTCCTCGTAGACCTCAGGAAGAACTCAATGAGGCCTGCATGGGTCCGCACTCATAACTGGAACTACCTTTATTTGTATACTATTTTGTCTTTTTGGCCACTGGCCCACGACAAACTAAGGATCCCCTAGCTGGGCATCCCTGCTTTAGGTATCAGATGTTGTTATAATCATAGAAATAAAAAGTGTAATAGATTGTTTTTATTACATTTTATTACATGTCCTACGTGTGAAATTACCAGATTTTACCTACATATTCAGTAGATAATTGAGTAAATTTATAATGTGAGTGGGTGTTAATGTGTGATAGTGTGTGTGGATGTGAGTTCACATCATATTGCTGGATTTGGTGCTGTAGCCATCTGGAACTCAATCAGATCATTGCATTTGCTGATGACTGTGTGTACTTGCACCCTCCACACACACACACACACAGATCCACTTAAAAGGATGCCCACGATATTTGTTCACTTGCAGTGTCACGCAACAGTCTTGATCTCGTGACAAAATGGAAAAACCCTCAATGTGTGCCTTCCAAATACTTTAAAAGGCACCACATGATTAAAGTGTTTAAATTAAGGCGAAGGACTGAAGTCTGTTTAAAGGCTCTGACAGGAAGGGCTGACACATACTGTAGCTCTGCTGTCTAAAAACGCTCAAAATAAGCCCTTCATCCTGTCACCTCTGCCTGCTTTAACAGGCCTCTTCTTTCGGCTTTTCCCCTGCTCTCTCTTTCTCTCTCGTTCTGTCTCTCTTTCTCTCTGTCTCTCTCTCTCTCTATCTCTGTCTCTCTCTCTCTCTCTGCCTGTCTCTTGCTTTTTCT
>JAILXH010232014.1:26758-40082 GCA_023558415.1 Piaractus mesopotamicus | reverse complement strand
AAAAAAAAAAATTTAATGACACAGATTCTTTTCCTAAGGTCCACTTATAATGTGTGGGTTTATGTACCAAAAACAGACATAAATCATTTTTTTTCTGGCCATTTTTCAAACTCTCTTTATCCCTTGTTTTTGTTACTGTGCCTTTAAGTCTGATATACGTTAATGAGCTTTGTTCTGATTGGCTGCCCTGTATGGAGCCTCATGCATAAAACAGTCCGAGCTATAATACTCCTACTCACATAACTTCAGCCTCAATGGGCTGGGCTACACTGCTGTAGACGGGGTAAGTGGATATATGCAAATGTCATGGTTTTCACGACATCAACGAAACAATGAATTTATAATAAGCTGTTGTTGCAGCTTAGTATTACCTCTACAGATTGCATGGACTGGAGAGTGAGCAGAAGAAGGAAAACTGGGTTTTAAGTGATATGGGCCCTTTAATTTTGTGCATTATTAAAGACAAAGATTAAAAACCTTGTGGATGCGGCATCACCGTCCTGGCCATCCCCCCGGACCCGCTGACCAGGCCGTCCCACCACCGACGGCCGTGGGGAGCAGTCCTCAGGGGTTGTGACCCCGGACCTCTGGGTCCCTCTCGCCTCCTGAGCGTACGATATGGAGGAGTTCTGAGAGACAGGATCTACAAAGAGAGGGAAAATTTGATTTAATTTATTCTCACTTACACAACATTGCTAAGCAAAATGTGATTTGGACATCTTAAACATATTTCAGCTAAAGCATGAGCAGTCGATAAACAGATGTCAGCAGTACTATCAATTGCGAGTTTGGGTACCAAAACTAATGACTTTTAATGGTGCCAACAGAATTACTTCAATGCTATTGAGCACTGACAAATCCACTGTTGTCGAAATTTCAGTACCTAAATAGTTACTGGCCATTTACAGTGCTGTGCAAAAGTCAGAGACCACTCTTCATTTATATAATTTCCAGTCAAACAACCATTAAGTACAAGTTGTTCAGCAAAGGGTTCTTGACAGATACATGTCCTTTCAGACTCATAGCGCTGAGCTGTCTTCTCAAAGGGGAAAGGATGGTCAGAAACACCCGTGGATTTTTAGATGTGAGGCAGGAGTGGATTTCTGTAGATATTCTGGATTTTTCTCTCTCTCTCAAAGATGAAAGCTTTATGTACTGTTTATCTGATGGTGGTCTATCGGGTCTATTTTTGAACTCCAGTTTTGAAAAGTCCTGTTCTTTCACTTACATAATGGCTGCTTTGACTTGAAATTAAATAAATGAAGGATGGTCTCTGACTCTGGACATTACCTGTCGTAAGTCTGTAATTAATGTCAGTGCTTCTTGATTTCTGTGCAGTGCTCCTATGATTACACCCTTCTCCAGCACTTGCCATTTTATTGGTCAGTACGTATCTATTCTACCTTTTCTAGCTGAATTCACTCATTAGAAGGGCTGTCTGGATACTTTTGGACGTATAGTGGACACATGAAGCTGAGGCTAAGAAATGTGCACTACCAAGTCAGGGCAGAGTTACAGAGTTGTGGAGAGCCGAGATGTTTGCTGTGCAGTGAGTATGCTCTCAGTGGGCCGCGGGGGGTTTGTGTGTGGGGGGGTACCGTGCTTGGCTGAGCAGAAGCTGGGATCTCTGTGGAAACACAGTCGGCTCCTCAGGTTCCTGCAGAGCTGCTGCAGGCAGGCCAGCGCCCGGAGCACCAGTGAGCTGGAGTCACTTTCACTGTTCACATTCAGCAGCAGCAGAAGATTCTGGACGAAAACAGGGAAATAAGCAAAAGCAGAAGCAGAGGATGAGGAACATGCTGGGCACCACATAGGGCCAGTTTAATAATCCAGCACAGATGGATATCCAGACCGTCCAAAAGAGTAATATGGCCAATTTCATTTTGAGGGAAACAATAGATGCGAATTAGATTAGGTACTAAATAAAAGGCCACCTAATATCGAAGTGAATGTAATTTGTACTAACTCTTACATTCACTACCCCCAGGTGGTCAAGACGCTATGCTAATGGGACAAGCTCATTCAATAGAGCTCACAGGATTGATCTCATAGAGACAGTCAGTGGTTGTTTAATAGGAATAGGAGTGAAATTCACATCTTACTTGCACTATGCTCGGTCGCTGGAGGAATATTTCTGCCGGAAAGTCCTGCATGATCACATCTCGCAAAAGCTCGCAGGTAGACCGCACTAAGTCATGACTGTCACTTCTTAAGGAACTACACATTAAGGCAGTGAACAAAGAAGAGGTTATAACAATAAATACTGTCATCCTCAAGCTCTAAAACAGGGATGGGTGATACTATTGATTTTGTGTTTAATCCAATACAATAAAGTAACACAAATGCTAGGATTCTGATTAAAAAAAAAAGATCCAACTGAGTTGTGTCTAGCTGAGGACGTTCTTGGTTTGAAAGAATGCCTAAATGCGGTTACACTAACTCATCTAATATTTACTGATTACTGAGTACTGAGAAACATTTCAACAAGAATCCACATGAGGAGGAGGCTGACACTTCAGTTCACTATTATTCTCCAGCCAGAGCACATAAAAAATGGCTGGTGGTCTTTAGAGTACAGCAAAAAGGCTCAGAAATGGATCTAAATAACCTACACCACTAACAAAGATAACATGAAGCAGGCAGTTACATTATAGTAAATAATTACACAGGAAAAACATATATCACTCACACTAGAAGAAGGCTTAAAGACAAATTAAGCCTGTACATAAAAATGTCAGTGTTGTATTTGCATTTGTACATAACTGACATATTTTGTTTTTTTAACACTTTGTTATTTTGTTGTTTTACAATAATAATGTTTTAGGAAATTATAGTTGTTTAAAAAATAAGAATTATTACTAGAATGGTAGAATTGCAAGTGTTGGAAGATTTTGCAATTTTGCAATTTGGCAAAAATTCTGTTTTCTCAACTACTATACATATACACATGCTAATATACACTAAACACTATACTAATACTGGGTAGGGCCTCCCTTTGCTCTCAAAACAGCCTTAATTCTTTATGGCAAGGACTCCACAAGATGTAAAAATTCCTTTGAGATTCTGGCCCAGGTTGACATGATTGCATCACGCAATTCCTGCACATTTTTAGGTGCACTTTCATGCTTCAAATCACCCGTTCTACCACATTCCAAAGGTGTTTTATTGGATTCAGATCCAGTGACTGGGAAGGCCACGGAAGAACACTGAACTCTGAGTTTGAAATGACTTTTGCTTTGTGACATGGTGCTGCAAGTAGCCATTGGAAGATGGGGAAACTGTGGCCATGAAGGGATGCATATGGTCAACAACAATATATTCAAATAGGCTGTGGAATTCAAGCAATGATTGATTGGCAGTAATGGGTCCAAAGTGTGATTACATCATCTCCACAAGTCTTAACTTCTGGCACAAGGAAGGATGGGACCATGCGGATTGGTGCCAAATCTTGGCCTTACTACTTGTGTGCCTCAGCAGAAATCGAGATTCATCAAACCAGGCTATGCTTTTCCCAGTCTTCTACTGTCCAGTTTTGGTGAGCCTGTGCCCACTGCAGCCTCAGCTTTCCATTCTTGGCTGACAGAAGAGGAACCGGACATGGTCTTCTGCTGTTGTAGCCCATCTGCCTCAAGGTCCAACGTGTTGTGCATTCTGAGATTTTCTGATCACCACAATTGCACAGAGCAGTTATCTGAGTTACCGTAGCCTTTCTGACAGTTCAGAGAAGTCTGGCCATTCTCTGTTGACCTCTTTCATCAACAAGGTGTTTCCATGTGCAGAACCGCCGCTCTCTGGATGTTTTTTTTTTTTCCTGAGTAAACTCTAGAGATGGTTGTGCATGAAAAACCCAGGAGATCTGCAGTTAGATATACTGAAACCAGCCAATCTGGCACTAATAATCATGCCATGGTCAGAATCATTGAGATCACATTTTTCCCCATTCTGACTGACCTCCACAGATATTGGCCACCCCTGGAAATCATGAGCAAAATGAGTTGTAAAAAATATTCTGAATTACTTATTCTTTTTGATCTTTCATTCAAAACATCACCAAAAATCTAACCTTTATTTAAGGTATAATGAATGAAAGAAAAAAACTAAATCTTTTATTAAGTAAAACTAATATTTTACTTAAATCTATGTGTGCCACAATTATTGATACTTCTAGAAATTCTTAAAAGTGAAATCTAACTGAAGTACATTCTCATTCATATTTTATGTTTTAAAGCTCATCTGAGTGTTTAGGGACACTTAAATGGTCAGCCACCACTTCCTGATTTACTGGGGAATATATAGGAGATGAAACACAGGCCAAATTCCCTCAGTCATCCATCATTATGAAAAAGACCAGAGAAAACAGCAATGATGTGCAACAAAAGATTACTGAGCTGCAGAAATCAATAAAATAGCAGTTAACCATTGAAAATGCCCATTTCCACTATTGGGGCAAATATTAAGAAACTTCAAGCAACTGGACATGCTAAGAATCTGCCGCGAAGAGGACCTATGTCTGTACTGACCCCACACACAATGAGGAGAATCTCCAAGGAACACAGACGGGGAATTGCAGACATTAGGTAGTTTCTGGGGTCACAACGTCTCCCAAACCACAATCAAACACCACTTTGGATCTTCCAGCAGGACAATGATCCAAAGCACACCTCAGAATTAACACAAAAATTATTCACTGACCATAGAATTAAGTTTTTTCCATGGCCACTACAGTCCCCTGACCTAAACCCCACAGAACACCTGTGGGATGAGCTGAAAAGATGAGTCACCAGTCCAAACCTTGGAATCTGAAGGATCTGGAGAGGTTCTGTATGGAGGAATGGTCTCAGATACTTTGCCGTGTGTTCTCCAGTCTCATTAAGCTTTATAGAAGGAGACTCAGAGCTGTTATCTTTGCAAAAGGGAGGCTGCACAAAGTATTAAGCAAAGAGGTGCCACATTCAGTGGCACATTCAGATTTCAGAAAAATATTTATTTCCTGATAAGGTTTAGGTTTTTTTTTTTTAATGATCGTACTTCAAAAAAATGATTTTTGTTATATATAATATTTTGAGTGAAAGAGCAAAATGATCAGCAATATATATAACTGACTTCAACTGACTTCAGTATTGATCTGCCCATCCCTTCTTTACAATAAGTGTGAAAAGATTAATGAAAAAACATTAACAGCAAGAAATCTGATTTGCTAAGAGGAAATGTACCTTTCATTTGATGATAATATATGCCTATCGGTTGTAGTCAAGGCCAGCCATGGAAAAACAGAAAACTTCAGGCATCTCACAGAAGCATTCACTATGAGGCAGTAGAATAAAGAAAACATCACATACAGTCCCTGGACATTTTATCAGAAACTCCTCTATTGTAGCTCCACCGTGCTGGTGTACAGCTCATCTGTTGATGCACAGTTTGCGTTAGAAATACTCCAGCCCTGCATCAATAGTCGGTTTCTGCCTACAGAGCCACTTCTGGTTGTATATTTGATTAAAATATCTCGTCAGTAGTGGTCCTATGGTGGTCTCTTTCCACTGGACAAAGTAGAGGGCTGATAAACAGAGCAGCAGCAGTCTGTAACTGTAGACCTACATAGTGGACCTATAAGGTAGGTGTTTATAATGAAGTGGATGGTGAGGGTACCATATCAGATTAAAATGGCAATAACTAGAGGAAAAGAGGGTATACTGTTGTCATAAAATAAAATAACAGCAGTTTTAAGAGGTGAAAGGCACATTCTTTGAAAGTTATCTGTTTAAACAAAAGCTGATTTGAGGTTTGAGGGTAGACGTGCCTGATACTCTGGGGGGAGCAACATCTGCCTGGCTGGGTTTGTTTTGCTGGAAGTATCCTCTGACTGATGTCTCCTCCACTGAGAAAAGAAAAACAGCCTTAAATGACATTTTATACTTCACACTTTATATCAGAAAGGTCACCTGCATTCTTTGTTAACACAATGCTGTTTGAGCTTGTTTTTTATGATTCTATGAAACAGTATGTCATCATGTAGCTCAGCACAATATGGCCAACATGCTAGTATTGGGGTTATATTGTGAGTGTGATACACCTTGTAAGATCGGTAAATGAGTAGCGATATGGTTATTATGATTATTATTAAAAAGAATAATAATGACAATTGTTATTATTATTATTGCTGTTGTTGTTGTTACATTGTTGTTGTTGTTGTAACATAATTATAATAATAACAACCATTATCAATAACTATTATTACATTACTAACTATTATTATTACTAACACTGATTATAACTAAAGTAATAATAATTGAAGGGGTTCACTCTAAAACGCATTATAGCCCACTTTCATAAATGTTCTTTATTCCATGACATTAATCGTTGGGAGTGGGCTTTACGGATGCAAGAAATTGTGATTAATACCATCTTAATAAGAGAAATAAAAATGTCTTTTACATTATGTGTCAGTTGTTATTGTTTTTAAAACTCATTATATCTAAAACTGAACAGCATTTAGGAATTACTCATTCATTCATGATAAATTATCATTGTTATTACAAGGGATGCACCGATCATTCATTTTTATGGCTGATTCTGATTTCTTTACAGCCAAATTGGTTGGAGTGATGATTTTTGGTCACCTTTTTGTTTTTAACTAAATCTCACACAGTGTCGACTAAACGAACATACGAAACACACCAGCACATTTCCTGCACTTTCTATTAGCCAATGTTGCAATAAAAATAACATTTATTTCTCTTTTATTAGCCAAACTGGCATTGTTGCCTACTTATAAATAACATGAATAAAATAAAGTGCTACATTGAAAGTAAGAGGTGACTGGCAATTAAGCACAATGAGTCATGTATAATTATGCTGCATTTTGGTTCAGGTGTAGCATTTGAATACAACATGAGCGGACTTACCTGCTTACCTCATAAACCTGATTTGATGAGTCTCAAATCGTCATTATTGTTATTATTACTATCATCATCATCATCATTATTATTTTTAATGTTATATAGTTATGATTATTAAGGAGAACAGTAACACTTATTATAAGCAGTGTTTTTCATACCAGGCTGAGAAAAGAAAGCTGGCTGCTCATCGTGGGTCGTGCTGGGTGGAGGGATAGGCAGGTGAAAGAGATGGTCGAAGATGCTGTCGATGATGGTCTGAAGACGAGGTTCCACGCTGGGCGAAAGCTGTGTTAGAAACTCCACCGCTCCTACATCTCTCAGCATGTGAGCTCCAGTGGGGTGCTTTAATATACCATAGAAACAAATCAAACAAATCAGACAGTGATCGAAATATGTAACCTGGCAGGATGGCCAAAGAAACCATTTCACTATTTTCTAAGTGTGGATGATATAGTAAAAATAAACTACATGCCCAAAAGGATTTCTGATACAGTTGTTCAAAAGTGTAGCTTGTATAATCTTCATAATAAAGCACTGTCTAATACAACAGAATGCTCTGGAGCAGCTGCACATGAGTCTAAGTTCACCATATCCAATGTTAAGCATGGGCCGTGGAGCAGTGGAACTGCATTCTCTGAAGTGATGGAGCTCCATTCAGTACTTTTGGGATGAGTTGGAGTGGCACTGTAACTGTTACTACAGCAAAAAGGGGGAATACTACTAATACCTTTGATTTCAGAAGAGCACTGGTGTCTACAAACTTTTGGACATAATGTATACGCTTAACAATTAATAGCTCCTGCTGCAGCAACAAATAGCAACCAATAGAGAGTGATGGAGTGAAGGAACATTTTGAAGAAAGAAAAAACATTTTCAGTGGAGGAGAAAATTAAATGATAGGTCTTGTTAATACAATTATTTGAATATAATTTTAATTTAGTATTAAAGTACTGAAAAATAATTCAAAAAAAAATTTTAGTCATTATTTTGGATTTCTGTTTCGAAACATTCATTTTCGGCAGGTGGTTTGAGCTGAACTTGAATTTTATGCCAAATGCATTTGGAATTCAAGTGAAATTGTAAAATCCCTGCTTAATTTCACCGAGTATTTCCTGTTGAACTCATGACGAGCATGTGTGAACGAAATAACGGGGAGCTTTATAAACTCTCTCTTTTCTCTCTCAGCAACAACAGTGGCAGCTACATTAGCGCCAAAAACAGACAAGCTTCTCTCAAGTGTTAAACAGCGTGCACTCAGTATTATTCATTCTCACTAAATCAGAACAAGTAGTTCACAATTATTATAATTAATCTGTGCTTTGATAGAGAAACTACTTTAAATTCATGTGTAAATGAAGCGAAAGCACAAAAGACCAGCTCCACCCCTTTCATCTAATTACAGACAGCCAAAGAGTTGCTGCCCCTTTTCAGTAAATCACGACCGCCACTTTTTAAGTCCAACACAAGATTTGCGATGGCACGAATTTTAGTAAATCTGCCCCATAAAATATCAAAAGTCTGAATCTTGGCTTCAGACTCAAAAATCACAACAAACCTCCAAATGTTTGTGCTGTGCTGCAAGTCCTTAACTCAGGTGGACATTAAGGACTATGACAAGCAAACTGGCAGAAGAGTCAAAAATAAATGAATAAATGAAATAAAACAACACTCTGTTACTTTGTAAAAGCAATACAGCTTAAAAAACGATGAAGTCTTTGGTAGACATTGCCACTGTTTTTTATAAATAACTAAACAGAAAATCAGAAAAACAGAGATCTGAAAACAAAATAAAACCCAGTTGAAACAGATCTTAATCACTTTGTATTGTTCTAAAATTCAACGAAGACAAATAACTGTAATGTCCATTTGTGAAACTTTAAATTTGGTCTATATGTTCTAGGAACATCTGAAATTTCAAATCAATCAAACTACATGGCTAAAAAGTGAGTTTTTAATCATACCATAGAGCTAATCTTTCGGTCACATGAGTAGCATTTTTAAAAGAACAGAAAACCAAAATAATGCAATAGGTATGAAAATAGATGTATGTGTTTCTGTACCGTAGACAAAGTGCTGAGCAGCTCCAAGACCTCCTCTGGCATCGGAACCTCAGGAAAATTAAACCACTCCAGAAGGTTGATGAAGAGCTTCCGCTCTTGGACGAGATCAGGAGAAGAGATGAGCCCATGGTCCAGCTTTGATCTAATGTTTTTCAGAGCCCGCACTCTAATCTCCACTAAGGAATGCCCTGTTGAAAAGGAAAAAACAGTAATAGCAATGTCACAACCACTAACGCTACAATGTGCTGCAGAAGTCTAAATAAAGGTAACTTAAAAAAATATGATGACAAACCTGCATTCAAGCAGGTTAATGTTAGCCAGATACCTCTGATAAGTACCTGGGCTAATGTTACTTAAGCACCATTCCAGGGGGTAAACACTCCTTCGAGTGCGTCCATACTTAAGAAACTCCTTTCCATATAAATCATTTTGCACAGGTTTAATATAACCTGGGGTTATTTTTTGGTTCTAAAGAAGGTAAAAGGTTTCGGAATCTTTACTGACGTGGGAACACCTGGTTGTAAAAACGACAGACATGGTGCTTTCGGATGGGACTAAAATTACCGAGAAACACCAGTAAAAATCACATTATCCCACCTTCTCATGTAAAACTAAACCTGTCCAAAGAGGATTGCATTACACAAGAAATGAGAACATTTCAACTTGTTTAGAAAATCTTTTGCATGGTTAACAGACTGCAACATTTGGGCAGGTAGCTAAATTTTCAAACTTTCATAAACCGATATAAGCAGTACTCGGCAGTACTGGGCAGTATACCGGTTGAAATTCTTCTTCCAGTGTGAGTTTTGTCATAACTGCTGTACCAGTATACCACAAATAAATTCAGATAATGCAACATACAAACAGTGCAAACATTGCTAATGTTACTCTGTATAGCTGAGTGACAGAGTCAGGGAGGTTTCAGTCACGTTTCAAATGAAAAGGAAAACGCAGCAAACTCTCAATCGCCTCCCACTGTCTAGTCCATTTTAATTTTAGTTAGTCCAGTTTGCTTTCAAGCAGTGGACATAAAGGACTAGCCAGTTTTTTGAGGTTAGCATTAGCCTAACATGGACACCAGACCGATGAGGCCTGACTGAGGAGCCGCCTGACTAAGTCAGCCGCATCAGACGCTGCTGTGGTCTGGGTCTTGTCTGGTGACGCACTGTGAAACAGCTGGTATTAAAGTGTGGATGACTGTAAATATTGCAAAATTTCACAGTTTCACTTAGTTATTAGCATATTTCACACAGTCGTGGCATATTTCACTGTAAGTACCCTTTAAGCAAACAGTCCTGACTGATTTAACTCCAGCAGCACTGCTGTATCTGATCCACTCACACCAGCACAACACACAATAACACGCCACCGCCACATCAGCGTTACTGCAGTGCTGAGAATGATCCGTGACCCAAATGATACCTGCTCTGCGGTGGTCTTGTGGGGGCCCAGACCACTGAAGTACAGGCTAAAAGGGGGCTAACAAAGTATGCAGAGAAACAGATGGACTACAGTCTGTGACTGTAGAACTACAGAGTGCACCTTTATGGCAAATGACGCTGATAAAATAGACAGCGATTGTAGCAATAAGTAGGAGGTTTTAATGTTATGTCTGATTGGTGTACAACCCATAGTGGTGAGTGGTGACCTCGTAACACACAGTTCCGGCAAATTCGGGGAACAGCTTTAAAATCGCGAGCACGTTTACTACCACCCTACCGCACACATACTGACTTAATGAGTGCCTGCGCACTTTTGCTATATTCAGAAATAAGTCACATACATGCACACTTGAACAAAATCCACAAACCGCAAGTGTGGACTTCAGGGTAGGCTGCAAGTGTACACTACGTAAGCACTCTAGCTCTAAAACGCAAGTAGGCTCCAGCTAAGCATATTGGAACGCAGCCTACAATGCTCTGGCGTAACTAAGCAACCACCAGGCAAAAAAGACAAAGCTAAGGGCATCCGTTACAGACACTATTAATCAAAATAATCAGCTATACTGATAAATACGACATTTATCTAACGTTATCCGTGACCTACACGTGAGGTACAATGTTGATACTGCCACTAACATTACTGAATAGCAGACTTAAAATGAATTTCTATAGATAAACAAAGTTTTGTGTAAAGTTAATAAATAGATTTGTTTCTGCTAGCTAACCTATTAGCTAACCTAGCTAGCTTAGCTAACTTAACGCTAACTAGTTACACTCCCCACACTAACTTAAATATAGCTTAGCTGCTAAACTAACAATATTAAAACTATCCGATGCTACCGATACGCTGCGTTATTGCTAACGTTAACTGACCAAAACTCATCAATGTGAATTTAGAAATGTTTTTCTTCTGCTCTTTTGGAGCTAATCGTCTAAGTGGCCGTATTTTTGAAATACGACGGAGTGTCAACATTTTAGCATAACCATGGAAGTAAAATACTGACTGAAATGCCTTGGAGGCGTTTACTACACAACAAAAACCTAAATGTTTGGCTTACAGTGATGAAACCTCTCACAACAGAAAGTGCTGTTAGCTAACTGCAGTTACCGTAACTTCAGTTAACTAACGTTAACTAGTTAGCAAGTACATGTTCGCTATATCGAACACAGCCCGTCTTACCTGTCTTTTTAATCAGTGACGATAATTCCATGATCTTGTTTTGCGCTATCTAAAAGGCAAGCTTGGTATAATGATGATAAATGAAGTCATATTTGAGGTAACTGTCACTTCGCTGTGAGCAGCTCCGTTTTGTTTTGGTCTGTTTTCAACTCCCGCGCCAGCGCGCGCATTTCCTGCTCTGAGAGGAAAGCAGAGTTCAGCAACATTCAGCTTTGTGGTTGAGTACTGTTTTCGAGAATGCTTGACGCTAGGACGAGTATTATTTTATTCACAGATGTTTAGTTCCATTTCCACAGCTACATGTTCCTCAGTACATTTGTAGTTTCTTGAGTAGTTTTTATTTATTTATTTTTTTTAAGTAATTTGACTTCTACTCAAGTATATTAGTGGGTCCAGGCATTTAAGCTAAGCTAACTCTTAGTCAATTTGTACTTCATTTTGTTTTAGGAATTCCTCCAATTATGCAGATCCTTATAATGCATATTTCAATTGTTGAGATCATTCAGAGTGGGGATGAAAGCTGATGTGAAATGGGTCATTGTAGACTCTCCTACAATCTGTAGACATCGATTTCTTTACAGTGGTGGGTTGTGAGGTCTACAACACAAATATAACCATTTGCTATCCAAAACCACCAGTGAATCTGCACTCGTGTGCTGAGATTGTTTATATGTACATATTTTTTTTATATGTACATACTACTGGTACCACTAACCAAAGACTTTGTGCCACTGGTAACCCTCCTCCCAAGACACGAAACACCCACCAACCCACATATCCAAATACGAAATAACCCCAATAACACATAACACACTTGCACTAAAGTGCAACAACATAAACACACAAACGCCTAATGCACAGCCAGTGGCAGAACGCCAGAATATGTTTAAGGGCAAAACCTTCTCAAAATGATCTATCTATAATTTGTACATATTTATAATTATCAATATCTTTGACATCAGGCAGTGTATTTATAAACATTTCATGTAATACCTTTCTGTGATGGAGCTTTTAGAGCAGGGTGTCCAATCTTGTTTAATCTCTATCTGTTTAATCAGACTTCAACAACTGATCAGGTGAGCTCCTGCTATGTTGGAATGAAAACCTGCACCAGGCTTTTGCTTATAAGATAGGACCCTTTTTAAAGGCATTAAATTCTTCAGGAGTCTGGTTCCTATCACTATCACTGTGAACAATTCTGAGTCAGTAAGTTTCTGACTTCAACCATTTAATTATGCTTCTTTTTTGGGGGTTTATTTCATTCAGTTGGTGTTGGTTTGTTCAGATTCTGGACTGCTTCTCTGTTGTTCACACCTATTTACAGCTTCAGCACTTCATTTTAGCCCAAACGGAGATGTGTTCGTGGGTGTTGCCCTGGTACGGGTGGATCAGACACAGCGGTGCTGCTGGAGTTTTTAAACACTGTGTCCACTCACTGTCCACTTTACTAGACACTCCTACCTTGTTGATCCACCTTGTAGATGTAAAGTCAGAGATGACAGCTCATCTGTTCCTGCACAGTTTGTATTGGTCATCCTGTAGTCCTTCATCAGAGGTCATCAGTAGGTGTGTTTGGTTGGTGGACTATTCTCAGTCCAGCAGTGACACTGAGGTGTTTAAAAACTCCTACGGCACTGCTGTGACTGATCCACTCAGACCAGCGCAACACACACTAACATGCCACCACCACGTCAGTGTTACTGCAGTGCTGAGAATGATCCACCACCTAAGTAATACCTACTCTGT
>JAILXH010232014.1:5993-17576 GCA_023558415.1 Piaractus mesopotamicus | reverse complement strand
TGTGTTTTTTTTTTTTTTTTTTTTTTTTTTGTCCTCCACAGTTGACAAGGGCTGTTGTGTTGTGATTGGCAGCTCCCAGTCACATGGAAGGTACTTTTGGTTAGTATCTGCTGGCTCTCACCTCCCATGCCCACCCCTGGGAGTGAACATCAGGATGAAGAAGATCAGCCTTAAGACTTTCAGAAAACCGTTCAACATAAAGGGCAAAGAAGATGGAGATTTCATGATGCTCCAGAAACCATCGCTGGCCTCTGAGTTCACAAAGGACGACTCGCTCTTCGGAGGTTGCTACACCAAGGAGCTGGCCTGTGACCTCCATGGAGATGATGCGAGGGGACACAAAAACAGGTCTAAGAGCGAGAGCCTTATGGGCACTTTAAAAAGGAGGCTTTCTACTAAGCAGAAAACGAAAGGTAAAGGAGGGTCAACCTCAGTGGGCTCTGGAGATGATGATGACACTTTTTCTTCTTCTTCAGTTCCTATAAGCTTTAATGAAGTCAAAGCTCAGCGGCCCTTAAGATCCTCCTCCCTTCGCAGCCATCACTATAGCCCTTCTCCGTGGCCTATTAGGCCTGTCGACCCTGAGGAAGCCTGCATAAAGATGGAGGTGAAGGTAAAAGCCATGGTTCACACTCCTAGCCCCAGCCCCTCTCTGAATGGCATCAGAAAGGAGTTCCATGACATCCAGATAGAGGGACTTTTTGATGATCAGAAGAACTTGGAGTCTCAGAATGGTGACTTCGAAGAACATGTGCCTGTTGTTATTGGACTTGCACCTCAGGATTACATCCAGTACACAATGCCTTTAGATGAGGGAATGTACCCTGATTCTTCTCACTCATTCTGCTTGGACGGTTCCTCACCCATGGAGGTGATGGAACAAGTCGATGCTGACTCGCTGAATGTGGACCAGGGCCAGGACGACCATGACCTCCTGTCGTCAGATATGCTCATGGACCAGTCTGTGAGCGGACTTCTCCTTGGCAACCCAGGAATAGTCCTTCAAAGTTCTAGAGCTGATGCTCCTTCACTTTCCCCATCCCTTTCTCCTCTTTCCAGCAGTGAAATTCCAAGAACCTATTCGGGCTTCGGCGGTGCGGATTCACATGTTGCCGAAAGGGTGAGACACCACCTTAATTTTGATCCAAATTCCGCTCCTGGTGTTAGCAGGGTGTATGATTCAGTCCAAAGCAGTGGACCCATGGTCGTGACGAGCCTTACAGCGGAGCTGAAGAAACTGGCCAGGCAGGGTTGGTACTGGGGACCTATAACCCGATGGGAAGCTGAAGACAAGCTTCTCGACCTTCCGGATGGTTCCTTTCTGGTTCGTGACAGCTCAGATGATCGCTATCTCCTCAGTCTGAGCTTTCGATCACAGGGCAAGACACTCCACACTCGAATTGAACATTCAAACGGCAGGTTCAGTTTTTATGAACAGCCTGATGTAGAAGGTCACACGTCCATAGTGGACCTCATCGAGCACTCCATAAAAGACTCGGAAAACGGTGCATTTTGTTACTCCAGGTCGCGCCTACCGGGGTCAGCCACGTACCCGGTCCGACTGACCAATCCCGTCTCCCGGTTCATGCAAGTGCGCTCGCTGCAGTACTTGTGCCGATTCGTCATCCGCCAGTACACCCGCATAGATCTGATTCAGAAACTGCCTTTACCAAACAAAATGAAAGATTACTTGCAGGAAAAGCACTACTGAATTGGGAGACAGTAGTAACTTGCACTTTGGGTTAAAGTGATGAGTCGTTAAAATGGTTTACAAGACATTTGTGGATTTTATTTTATTTTTATTTTTTTTGAATGCTTGGTTTCATTTGCTTCGTTTGTGTCAGAAGCATCGGTTTGTTTCAATTTCATTATGGATTCACAGCAAATTTGTTGTTGCTCAGATTCCGTATCGGATGTTTGCGTGTGATTTCAAAGGTACACTCTGGTTTTTGCAGCAAAAGGGCACTGCTGATATCTTGGCAAGTGACATCTTACATCTTGTCAATATATCCTATATTTTCCATGGAATTGTTGTAAGAGTACTGAAGTTTCTAGATGTTTTTTTTTTTTCTTTGAGAAATTGTCTTATTCCATTGGCAGATACTTTTTGCAAGTAAAACAAGACCTGATGTCAGATAAAACATGACCTCAGGCTCAAAATGAGAAATATTAGACATATTGACTAGATTTAAGATGATTTACTTGTCAAGGTATCAATTTATGCGGTGGGGAACCTGCCACATCAGTTTAAAAAAAACCAAAAAAAAAACAGCAACCTAAACAGTTTTACGCTAATAGATTAGTTTATGCTGTAATTATAAACAGTGGCATTAGCATCAGTCATATGGTCAAGGCTGATGTTCACAGAAAAGCTCTGACTGATTAGAGTGTGGCTTTAACAAAAGTTTCAGATCAAAATATTTAACATGCTTGGGATGCTGAAGATTTTAATTTCCATTAATATCACACAATTTGCTACAGATGTGCTAATACAAACATCAGTACAAGGGCAACAGGATTGGTTCCTAAACTAACATTGAGGTGTCATTCCATATATAATTAAATTATGCTGTGTGTGAGGAAAGGGGAATCTTTATATTTTGAAGTATTACGTATTTTTATACTTTTTTGGTGTTGTATACTATTATGTGAGATGATGTCAGCCAACTCTGGCCTTTTTTGATAGGAAAGTTTCCTCTTTAGCTGAACTCGGTACTTTTGGTTAGGCTAAGCTTTAGCGGATTTATTAAATTGGGGTTGACAAATACATTTCAGATGATTACTTGTAAAATTATTAGACGTTTAAATGTGAAACGTGACTGATTTAGCTAATAAATAAGGTGCTTCCCATGAAGTTCTCATTATAGATACTTGATAAGTTTACTGTTATCAGTACTAGGGCTGTGACTGACAGTTATATTAGTTATATTGTTTGTTTTTTTTTTTTAAACAAGGGCAAATGATAAAAATGTTGGACAATAACAAATCATTCAGAACCGTTTAAAAGATTCCAGACTATGCTGTTGGGAAAAAGTAGCCTTTAAAAACACATAATTATATAAATTAATATAAAAAAAAATATTCATTGGGAGGATAAAGTTGAATTAAAATAAAATCATTAAATAATTAAATTTAATTAAGTAATGGTGACAGCCCTACTCAGTACATATCATACGTATGGAGCCCTCTTACTTCTGCCCAAATAACTTGTAGCTGCTCTTCTGTGACACTGAGTTTTACTGCGAATAACCTTCAGCTCTCCTTATCTTCACTTGTATGTTGTCGTCCTGTCGTTATCCCAAGCTATGAAGCCTCCTAAATGTGCTGCTCCTTCTGTAAGCCAAGAACAGATGCTAGTCATTCCCTTTTCATCATAATAAGGTGACTTCTTGCTCATTCTGTTCGCTCCAGACGACTTTCAAGACTAGCAATAATAAAAGTGATATTAAATCTTCAACGGCAGCTACGCATGAGCTAATATCTTCTACCCTGAAGTGAATGCAAGCCCTCAAAAGTAGTTAGACGTGGATTTAGACTTTAATGCGGTTTCTTCTGATTTATTTGGGCGTGAACAAGACCGGACTGACCTTCCAGGCTGATGCTCAGGTTCTTTGATTATTGCATCCATTACATTTTCCAGATCTTTGCAACAACAAATGTAAGTTTTAACACTGCTGCGTAAGAAAGCAGATGTATTCTGTTTGTTTTGGTATGTTTATAATCACGTATCAAACGCAGAATTTTTTAAAGGTTCCAAAAAAATGCCAAGGATTTCACTGTGGAAAAAGGGAACAGTTGAAGAATGCTGGCTTTTTATTTTAAACATCGTTTGTATATGTGACGTTTGTGCTTCAAACAGTATTTCATTGAATTATTTTAATGTCCTGTTGATCAATATTGTCTTTTTTTTTTTTTGACACAAACATATCAACATAATATGTTAGAGAGTAAAAAGTGATACTCTCTTAATAAGGCTTGTAGCGTTGGAGTGGGTGCTTGGTCAACTGCAAAAATGATCTCTTGGCAAGGGAAAATATCTTAAATCTAGTCAAAATATTTAATATTACTCATTTAGAAATTCTTATGCAAAAAAATAAAATGTTACTTTTTGTTTTAGGCAATTCCAGTTAATTTACCTTGTTTTCAGAAATAATGCCTGAGACATATAATTTCTCAACACTCTTAAAAAGGGTTCAAGGGTTCTTTAGTAAAGATACTGGTTCAAAAAAAGTTCTTCTATTGTTACAGACTTCACATCATAACAATAGAAGAACCCTTTTCAAAAAGGTTCTATATAGAACCATAAACACATTCTCTAAGAACCCTTTCTCGGATGCAAAGAACCCCTAAAATCACACAAAGGGTTCTTTGAGTGTTCATGGCTCTATATAAAACCATTTTCTTTACTAAGAAGAACCATCTTTTTTAAGTGTGTGTATTATTACAATGTCAAGCTTGTAACGATTGACGAAATCTTTTCAAAAAGGTTGTATATAGAACCTTCTACAGCACATTCTCCATCATTCTCATGATGCAAAGAACCTTTTAATGATGCAGTGTGTTCTTTGAGTGTTTACTACTTAATTAAAGAACCCTTGAAGAACCATCTTTTTAAATTGTAAACAGGAAACAACTTAAAACAAAATAAAATGTCTAGAAATGGGTTAGATATTGTTATAAAATTCTTACAACAATCTCTAAATGACAAATTATAGATCTCAGATATTTTTACTTGCCAAGAAATCATTATTTGCAGTAGAATAAATTGATTTTGGTTGGGACAGATGCACAATAAGCAGAGAAATGATTGTAAATTGTGGGTGTTTACAGTGGCAGCCTATAAAAATCCTTACGAGCACAGTTTTTCACTTAATTTGGCTTGTTGAGGGCAGGAGGGCTGCACGATATGGACGTAATACAAGTATTGCGATTATAATAATGCTTATTTTAATTGCGATATGACTTAATAGGTTAAAAACATTGTCACACGATTAAAGACTATGTTCACATTACAAGCCCAAGACCTCATTGCTCAGTTCCAATTTTTTGCTAAGATCCGATCTACCTAACCTGATGGTTCACATTCGTGTGGGTAAGTGACTCAGATCCGTCACTAATGCGAAGAAACCTGTGTCCTGAAACAAGCCGCGTGCGCACATCCGAATCAATGTGGTGAATGAATCACAAGCGTCATGAACAACAAACTAACCAGCAGAGCACACCTTTGTTGCGAAGATAATTTGCTCTGAGCAGCTCTCAACTGTTCATTATTAGAGCGAGACGAAGGAGAAAAAGGCTGAGATGCTTTTGCACTGTTTATTGGCACTTCAGGTTAGGTGCTGCTTCCACATTAACACTGAGTGGTGGGGCGCAGTGAAAAAACAACACGGGAGTTCGGAGCTGACTGTTCTTATTAAGGTCGCATGGCCACGAATGTATATGTATGTGAAAGTGGCTCAGATCTGATTTGAAAAGATCAGATTTCTGTGTCCACACTGCTCTGAAAATGTCAGATCTGTGTTAAATTAAAGCAAAAAAATTGGATTTGTGCTACTTCGGCCTGGTAATGTGAACGTAGCCAAAGATCATCCTGTCTAAAATAACCGACACTTGTTGGGTTATATGAATACCTTGATTTGTCAAAACATCCATGGAAACTCGTCTTGAGCTGTGATTGGTCAGGATGCCCACAGCCCACAGTAAACTACACTGTGATTGGTTAGAGGTCTCTTTTGCATAATATCAGTATTGCAAAGGGCGATATCATGATAACAGTAAACAAAGAACATATTGTGCAGCCCTAAATCTGGGATCAAATATATCATCGTTGTCAAATGTTCAGAAGAAGGGGAAAAAACACTTTCCAAAAAATGAACTAAATTGATTTTTAAAGATTTCTGCATAATTAAACAGTTTAGATGTAAACAAAGTCATTCTGAGTGGTTTGGTGTGTACGGAAGCCCTAAAGGACCATGGATTCACAACTTTTTACTCTGTTTTGCCATGATGATAAGAGATTTTCATAATTCTTTTCAAGATCTCGTGATGTTTATGTCATTATCATGGCAAATCGAATGTTTTCTGGAGATAGTTGTATCACTATCACAACGTAATGAGCACACTGCAAAAAATGACTTATATCTTAGCAAGTGAAAATATCTTAAATCTAGTAAGTGTATCTAATATTTTTCATCATGAGATTGTTGTAAGTTTATTGTAATTTATTTATAGACATTTTTTGTTCTAAATAATTTTGTGAGAGTATCTTATTCCATTGACAGATAATTTAATTTTTTTTAAACATTTGATGACCCTAACAAAGTTATCTGAATTGTTTCTCAAAACAAGTGATCTGCCAATGGAATAAGACACTTTCATGAGATAAAATTGCTTAAAACAGGTAAAAATGTATAGAAAGAGGTTGAATAATCTTACAATATTCTTACAACAATCTCGTAATGAAAAATGTAATTTTTTTGCAGTGCATTGTTTTATTGAGAAAACAGTTATGTGATAATGCCAGGAACATCTCAAGAAAACAACATTTATGTTGTGATGATATAAATAACTTCAGACCTTAAGGAAACAAATAAAAATAATTGATCACGAAAAACTAAGTTAAAGTTAAAAAAAAAAAAGAGCAAATATCCCTTTTTTTTACATCCCCTTTTGGGATGTAAAATGCTCCACTTTAGAGAAACTTTCTGAGTCAGAATTGTTCACAGTGGTGGTGATAGGAACCAGACGTCCACCTCTAAAAGCTCCCTCACAGACAGTTATTACAAGAACTGGGTATAAATACACTGCTGTGTCCGAGACATTGTTTTACAAAAGTTCACTGGTGGTTTGGATAGTAAATAAAATGGCTGTATTTGTGTTGTAGACATCACAACCCCTGGTTCTTAACACCACCACTGTAAAGAAATCTAAGTCAGTTTCACATCAGACCACTCTGAACGACTTTGTGTACACCTCAACCTCTGAATTATGCAGAAATTAGGAGAAATCATTGGAACTCCGGTTTAACTGTTCATGTAAATGAATGTAATGATATTTTTTGGACCTAATGTTTTCAAATGATATAATGAAAAATGAAGATACAAGGTTGAGATCTGACAGCAACATCAGACTGCAAAAAAAATCCAGTTTCAGACATGAATGAGTGACGTGTTGGAGCCTGTATTGCTGCTAAGAAAATTTGTCTTTGATAAAAGCTTGTACAATCGTCTCCTCCGCAAAACATGACAACAACACTCTCAAAGATAATTTGAATGAATAGAGTGCTAGAAATTGCTTGTGGTTACAAACACTTATTAGGGGAGTTCATTGATGTGGAACTACCTGAGGAAGAGAAGTTCACTTGTTCTGTAATTGAATGCTTTTCATCTTAAAAGATGTGAACACATTGTTGGTTCTTGTTTGAGGTGGGAGTGGGTAGGAGGGGTAATCGGGGGAAAATTAGCAGTGCTCGATTTATAAGATGCTAAATTCAAACATGCTCCAGGAATATTGCTGTTAGTTACTTTGACCACATTTGTTTTGTTTTGTGTCAAGTAAATTTGCTCCCCTTAAAGAATAAAGGCATCATCACTGTCAAAACCTTGTATCTCCAAAACGGTACCTTTACAGGAGAAGGAAAACCATGATTAACTTTTAATGTAAGTTAATTAGTGAAATCTTTGGCCAAAACCAACAGGATAGAAACTGAAAACCGGAAAAAGACGACATACATAAAATAGACATACTAAGATGCTTACATTATGTTTAGATTGTGCCACGAAATCCAGCTTCCTCAGCAACATAACGGTTGGTCATCCATGACAATAAATTCCATCAGTTCCTTTTTTAGTTCAATTCAATTCAATTCAAACTGAGCGTACAGATGGCGCTGGCGTACTCACAGGGACTTTCTGCTTCTATTGTTTTGCTGTATTCTGTGTATTGAGTCGTGTTTTCAGGTGCTATCAGACTGCCAAATTACTTGTGTAATATTTCTCACAGAAGCCATCAAATAGCTTATATTTTCACTGTTGTTCTGTCACCCAGATTGTTTGAACGGTCCGTGCTGAGCGCCGCAGAAGGGCAAAGAAATCAAACAGCGCCTTGAATCAAGTTCCTCATTTTCATTACAGTTAAAAAGTATTAGTAAAGTCTTTTCGACACTTAGTCTTATTTATCCTTTGCTTTTTTTCAGTCAAAATGAAAAACGGGCGAAAAAAGGAAGTGTGACTTTTGACCATTTTCGGTGGCTGAAATTTCAGTGCATCCATAAATTTAATGTAAGGAGGTTTTATTCAAAGTCATTTTGAACCATTTCTGCTGGCCCATTCATCATGAAATGTTCACACAATATAAAGAACAGTTGGTATTTTCAGAGCATGATCGAATAAAGTTACAAGATTTTGATTTGACAGCAATGATATGATAGTTTGCCAACACCACACTCTTATAAATGAATGGTTCTTGGCTTGCATGTATAGCTCTGGGAAAATCCTTTAATAGAAGCTTTTCATTGTTTTTGAACTATATAAAAAGGTTCTTTTCTTTGCTCCGAAGAACTAGTTTTAGCACCTTTATTTTTAAGAGTGCATGGTTGACCTTTTTAATTTCTTCATGATTTTTCTATTGTTAGGAAGGAAATTTTCATTTGTTAAAAGAGGTTCCAATGACTCTGAATGTGACTAAACTGATGTTGAGTTAAAATATTTGTAGGCTGTGAATTCAGAAGGTTTCGGCATTTGCGCTCACAAGCCGTAATGGTTCACTTTGACTCTAGATTGCATTGAAATGGTGGACAAATGGTCGATTCTTGGCTAGTGTATTGAACATGTGCGTGTTTGCATTTATTTGCGCTTTTTACGCAACATGTGATCTGTTCCGTTTGAAGCACTGCTGAAAAAGGTAGCCATTGTTTTTATTAAAGGAACCACTGCAGTATAATATCACTGTCCTAACAAACCTCTTATCTCCAAAACAGTAACTTAACAAGAAAAGAGAAATTTGCTCATTTGTCTTTTAAAGTACAATAATGCGATGAGATTTTATTCCAAGTAACAGTGAAATCATTCATTGTAAAATGTCAACTGAATGTAAAGGATATCCGGGTTTATAATGGTGTAAAACATAAAGAGCAGGCAGAAAATTGGGTTTGGTATGACAGCGATGTTAAACTACTACAGAGCCACCTTACATTTATGGAAAAAGAATGATTTAGACTGAAAGTCTTGGTATCACCATGTTTCTGGATTTTTTTTTTAACATAACAAGGTTAGATCTGCAGTGTGATCTCTATTGTGCTGCACATTAATCTGCCGCAGAAGTATAGAAGTATTTTTTATCAGTCCTTTAGGGGTGTAACAGTACATAGTACACGTATTTTAAAGTTCGCGGAAATATTTTTATTCAAAGTTAGGTCAAAATTTCAGTTCTGCTTTTGATAGTTGGCTCTGAAAAAGAAAAATTTGAATTAAAATGAAAAAATTTGAATGAAAACCGGAAGATTGCAAGGTAGCTTGTTTCCATTTGTATTAGAGTACTTAGACGTTACAAAAGTAGCGGCCCGATCTAACACGCTAACAGCAAGCTAATATGTTAGCCTCAAGCTAACAGACTAACCTCTTGAGCCACAAGCTAATATTTTGACCTCAAGCACACATGAGCTAATATCTCAGCCTCAGGCTGACACATAGCCTGAAGCTAACAGACTAGCCATGAGCTGATATATTGGCCTCAGGCTAACATACTAGCCACGGCCTATTTTGTTAGCCTCGATCTACTGCGCTAGCCACAAACTAATACATTAGTCTAATGTGAGTACACTGGCCTTGAGCTGTAGAACTTACGCTAGCTATAATACAACAATCCAGTTCAATATGTTATGATATAGTACATTACGTTGCAATATGTCATATCGTTGTGTTATAGCTAGCGTAAGTTATGTAGCTCATGTCTGGTGTGCTAGCCACAAGCTAATATGTTAGCCTAATGCTAGCGCAAAAGCCATGAGTTATATTACTTACGTCAGCTGTAATACAATAATACAATACAATAAGATGTGTTATGAAAAAAAAATAAGACGTTGTATTGTTGAAATATGTCTAGCGTAAATCATACAGCTAATGGCTGGTATGCTGGCCACAAGCTAACATGCTAGCTTAATGCTAGCACACCCGCCATAAGCTACATAACTTACATCAGGTATAATACAACAATATGATGTAATACAATAAGATATACTGATACAATATACATTAGGATACGCTTGTATTGTTACACCCCTAAAAAATAGTGGTTTCCTTGAATATTAAAGGAGAGAAGAGCCACACAGTTTTACATTCATTTCTTCCATTTTTCAATACTGTTTTGAAAATTGACACATCCTTATTGTATCATTTTCATGTTGTTTTAGGGTAGAATGTGCGTGCTGTCCGGGCTGTTCTGTATACCAGTATTTTTTCATATTTTACACATAAATGAAGGTTAGAAAAAATTGAGGGTCATTATTTTCATTTATTTGCAAGATTTATGCTTGTCAGAGAGAGAGCAGAAGGAGAAAGCAAAGTGTGGCAGGAGAGTTTCACCCATTTTTCATGTGAGCTAAAGCAAAAAAATTTATGTGATTTGAAATGTTTGACCCCAATATTGAGTCATAATGTACATTTTATTCATTTCCTTTATTTCCCCCATGGATATATAGATATTATTGATATTTCTGCTGTGATGGTTTTTTTTTTTAAGTATCCTGGGACTTACATTAGTTTCATAACTTTTTTGTGTAAAATGTCTGAAGCATATCACATTTGCAGCTTTTAACAAGCTTCACCGAGTTTGTTCTCCTGGTGCATATTTGCATATTTCCATGTGGTCCTCGTTCCGCAGATGAAGGTGAATGTTTACACGTTTGGTAAATGTTAGTTTAGTTATTGATCAGAATTTCTTTTTTCTTCAACATTCTTGGTACAATCTTTATTTTCTTTAATGTGTTTTACACATTTTGTGCTGCTTTATGATTATGATTGCCTTTCTCCAATTAGAAATCGGGCGATTTTCACCGCTATGATGTATATTCTCAACACCGTAAGTTTGTGGCTAGGAGAATCAGATATATTCTGTAGTGAACCGATTTAGTGATGCTGATTTGAATCGTTCTGGCAGAACAGATCCCGATTGCCCCGGTTTACATCATCAGTTTTCCAAAGTTGATTGATTTCGATGTTTTATTTGAATTTTAAAAGGATCAGTAGTGATTTATTGCACATTTGGATACAGTTAAAACATTTTTGTATCTGCTTGTATAAATTATGAATAAAAATGTAAACGCTTTTTTGGATCCGTCTCTGAGTTTTTAACACTTCTAATTAGGCCTATACACACACACACACACACACATTTTCTAAGCCGCTTATCCTTATGGGTCGCGGGGGCAGCTGGAGCCTATCCCAGCGGTCATTGGGTGGAAGGCAGGAAACACCCTGTACCGGTCGCCAGTCCATCGCGGAGAGTTGGGCCTATACAGTACTGTGCAAAAGTTTTAGACAGTCATAAATATTGTTTAACACTTTATCATGACCCACTACATTAGAA
>JAILXH010231955.1:7851-23106 GCA_023558415.1 Piaractus mesopotamicus | reverse complement strand
TTTTTTTTTTTTTTTTTTTCCCCATTTCACGTACTGTCCCAACTTCCATAGAACTTGCAGATATTAAAAAATAGATAATCTATATAACATCAAATTACAGTGAACTGTATACAGCTCGGTTTATTGAGTCACCTGATAACAGAGTTTACTGAAGGTTGTTCAGTACTCCAGTATATAAAGAGGCATGCACAGCCAAGAGGAAACAGCAGCTTCAGGAGATCTCAGGAACTTCACTTCAGGTAAGTTCAGATTCTTTTACATCATGATTGTACAGAAGCAAATCAATTACTGTCAAGATGAAATGGACGTTTTGTGGTATCTACTGCATATGTTTCAGGAAAAAACTGAAGTATTGGATGCTATGCATCTGATTAGCTAATGTTTCATTAAAACCAAGTAAGTCTATGCATGTTTACAGCTATTAGATTTATAATATTGAATAAAACAGATAATGACACACATATACAAGAGAAATATATCATAATACAAAAAACTCCCTTACAGCTGCACAATGATATGCAATGAATAGCGGGCGGAACCTTCTGACTGACACTTAGCACTTACAGTTGAATTAGTATAAAAATATACAAGTTATTTACCAGTTTGAGAGTCTTTCTAGAACCATTACATTATTATGACGTTCTTTAAACACACTAACAGTGGTTCTCTAGAGAACCACGCACTGAAAGGTTCTTTTAGGGGACCAATAGTGGTTGTGTTCAGGCATTAGTCTATGGATTTTTACACATCTATGGATGTTTTTGCATCTTTACTTTGAAGTGTGCAGGAGAAGCACTAAATGTCAACCAACTGATTTGTCTAAATTAAAAAAAAAAAAGGTCAGGGCTCTGTGCAGCATTAACATCACCCTTAAGACGCCCAAACCCTGAAAAACAGCCCCAGCCCATCATCCCTCCTCCACCAAACTTTACTGTTGGCACTATGCATTCCAGTAGGTAGCGTCTGCTGGCATCCACCAAACCCAGATTCATTCATCAACTGCTAGATAGTGAAGCGTGAAGATTTTTACATGCTTTTGTGTGATTTCTATGTGATTTTTAGGTATGTGTGCTATTCAGTTCAAACCCTTATATTGCCAGTGTTTGTCTGTGGAGACTGCATGGCTCTGTGCTGGATTTTACACACCTGTTAGCAATGGGTGAGGCTGAAACACCTAAACTAAAAAATTAGCAATGTCCACAGACTTTTGGCCACACAGCGTAGCACTAAGTGAACTGTTTTGGAGCCATGTGGAGCCTTTTTTGGTATGAATATCTTTGATTCTTTTGCAGCTGTGAACAGTCTCAGGTCTTAAAGCCATGATGAATGAGGAAGATGTGAAGACTCTGGAGGAGTATGAGGTGGACCTGGAGCAGGGGGAGGACACTGAGTATGGACATCATGGGGAGGTGGCAATGTACGCAGCCGGTCATGGCAGAAGTGAGAAATCATACACTATGTACCATGGAACTACAATGGAGAACGCCAAAAAGATCAAGAAAGGGGGCTTCATCCAGTCTCCCGATGGCATGCTGGGTCGCGGTGTCTACGTCAGCCGCAGCTTCGAGAAGGCCCGACGTTACCCTCTAATTGCAGGAGGACAGCAGCTGGCAGTGCTGAAGCTGAATGTTCGAGTGGGTAAAGTAAAGAAGATTGACTACCAAGGCCATCCTATGCAGAAAACATGGCACTGTTATGGATATGACACGGCTTGGGTTCCTCCTAACTGCGGAATGAACCCCAGTGGACTAGAGGAGGACTGTGTGTACGACCCTCGGCGCATCAAGGTCCTGGATATCAAGCCAAATAGAAGATGAGAGCATCAACTCTTATAAAGAGGAATTTTTTCACATTTTCATAATTTAGTGGTTGAGATGTAAACAGAGTCAGTCAGACTGGTTTTGTGTGCAATGGTTGAGTGTAGAGACTCATTTCTTCACAGTGGTGGTGAATGGAACCAGGGGTCACCATGACTACAACTCAAATAAAGCCATTATATTTACTATCCAGAACCACCAGTGAACCTACACGAGTCTTCCGAGTTTTTATTTGGAATTTTGATGATGGTAAAATAGTGGAAAATCTGAAAAAATATTTTGGCTCACAACGCCCTGCATGTATCCCTTCACCATGAATCTTTTCTTAACCATTTATTTTGCTGAAATTTGGAAAATTTGGTGGAATTCCTCTCTGACAATGATGCAGTGAAACCATAAAGAATCTCTTAAAAGTGGACCAGCGTAATCAGAAACTCCTTTGATTTAAACCTGCACTTAATGTCATGAATCATTCATCAACATGATTTTATAGAACTGCTCATTTTAAATTCACTTCACTTCTCGGCCAAAAACACTTGTATTTCATATTAGATTTTATTGTTTACGCTGATCTGCAGAATGACGATACCCGAGTTTCAGATTGTTTGAGCGATGAATATCAATTATTCCTGAAGATGACTGGATTCCGATATTTTGATTTCTGATCAACGTGGGTAAAATCACTGTTTTACCAAACGCCAAATAAACAATTTATGATGAACTGAACACGTATAAAGGCCACGTTCTCATTCGACAGATTTCTGCATTATTACTTTTTCTTGAACTGAAAGTAAATCGTCAGGCATGCAGTAAACTAACTAAACTATACTGTTTAAATTTGAATGTTGTAAAGAAGAAATGATGCGATTTATTATTATTTCAACCTCAGATTTCTGGTCTTTGCTCATTTTCTGTGGAGAACATATAAAATAACCCATTTTCAGTGCCTTCACACTGTTCTCCTCCTACATGGCCTGCTGGTAGTGTGTGTGTGTGTGAGGGTGGACAACATGGACAGGCTGCTGACTGGCTACAGCTGCTAAAGGAGAACCCTACGCTGGCCACTTATGATATTTTAAACATCTGGTGTTTTTACATAAATTGTTATGGCTGTATTAATTTAAAAAACAATAATGTGGTGGGTCCAGCAGACCACTGAGTAACAACAACATCAACACCACACAAGGGTTAAAGTGAATTTTGTACAAACCTCGATCTGGAGACAGTGGGACAGTATTTGAAATGTTAATGAAAACAGAAAACAGTGATTAGTAAATTCTGTTCAACCTGCTTTTAATTAAAATCAGTTTAAAACACAATATTTAATGTTTTGCCTACTTTTTTGGTAAATATACACTTTCTAAATTTGATGAGTCAATATTTCAAGAATTTCTTTATTTTGAGATGTTAACTGTTTGACCAAATAAATCATTGTCAAAATTTCAAGAATATTTGTCATTATTTAAAGATACTACGTCAATATTTCAAGAAAGTAAGTCATTTCAAGTTATTAATAAGAAATTATATTGAGATTCTAAGTCAATATTATAAAATTATGAGCCAGTATTTAAAAATATGAAGGCAGTAATTTTTTTTAATAAATTGTTAAGTCAATATTTTGAGAAAATAAGTCAGTATTTCAAGAGTCAAAACTTAGAGTGAGAAAGTCATTATTGTGATTATTATTATTATTATAAAGTCATTATTATTATTATTATTGTGAGTAAATATAAAAAACCCTAAGTCATTACTACAATACACTCAGTATTTCAAGAAAATAAGCCATTATTTTGAGATATTAAGTCAATATTTTGAGGCAATAAGTCAGTATTTCAAAATATTCAGTCAAAACGTAGTGTGAAAAAAAAAGTCATTATTGCGATTACTATTATTATTATAATAAAGTCATCGTTATTATTGTGAGCCAATATTAAAAAACCTAAGTCATTACTACAAGATACTAACTCAGTATTTCAAGAAAATAAGTGAGAATTTTTAATTATTAATTGAGTGAGAAAAAAGTAATTATTGTGATCATTATTATTATTGTTATTGTTATCCTTATAAAGTCATTTTTATTATTGTGGGTCAATATTTAAAAAAAAGTCTAAGTTATTACTACAAGATATTAACTTGGTATTTCATGAAATTAAGTCAATATTACAATTTCACACACACACACACACATATATGTATATACATATATAAATTTTTTTCAAGTTAAGTTCAAGAAAATTTGTCATTATTTCTAGAACTTAAATCAATATTACGAAAAAAAATGTGTAACTTTATTTTTGACTGCTTCCAGAAACAGCAGCAGAAAGAAAAACGTGCAACTTTTTCTCTGCT
Source organism: Piaractus mesopotamicus (assembly GCA_023558415.1). Lineage (NCBI taxonomy): Eukaryota > Metazoa > Chordata > Actinopteri > Characiformes > Serrasalmidae > Piaractus > Piaractus mesopotamicus. The sequence goes on along the minus strand of JAILXH010231955.1, from coordinate 18,940 downwards.
TCTGTACAAAACAGTGCAGCATAACATCAAGAAGGCATCCGTAATGTTTTCTCATGTTTAGTTTGTTACAATCCAGAGCTTAAAGATAAATAAAGCTCAGCAGCGACACACGGCTTGTAAAACAGTTAAGTTTATTAAAAGCTTGTTTATTCCTGGGTAATTTACAGCATAAATATGCCTTTTCCTATGTACACCTTCAAACCGCTTACAATTATGCATATGAATGTGCCTTATTTTCATAAAATATTAATGCTTTACAATTCTTTACAGCTATGCTCTTCACTTCATTCAGGATTAATCTTTGTCTATGTGCAAATACATTTTACAGAGGGAGGTTCTATCCAGGTACTAGCAAATCTACACCAGTATGCCTCTAAAGACCCTGTACAAGTAAACTATTGTTGCCCATTCACTGTTAAGTTGTAGTATATCATGTGTTTACAGTATTAAAGAAAGAGACGACAAAAAACTGCCCTAAAATTAATATTCACAATATTTGATCTACACTCACGTGTCTCTAAGACTGCATTTATAATGGAATAGAGCTTCACAGCTTAAACCACTGCATTGAAACGAAGGCTGTAAAACTTCCAGCTGAGAAGGACGTGACGTCTCCATATTAAGGCTAAACACAGCAGACAATCAGCCCTGTTGCAACAGCATATCAGTGCACTTAAAAACAATGAGCTTGTCCTAATAAGTACCTTAAAAAGATGAGCCTACGGGGTGGAAAAGTGGACAGATCTCCTGCTGTTTGCGTTCAAAGCGTCGGTTAATGAACCGAAGTGCTGCACATTACAGGTTATAAAACATAACCTGCCGCTTTTCATTAATGATTCATTAATGATTTAATGAATCAAATATTGGCAAAAACCTAATTTACAACAGTTTTCCACTTACCCTAGATTTGAGTAGTCGATCAGCTATGTTTTGTTACTTTATTTTAGCACTGGAGCTATGAGGCTAATGTTGCTAACAACAGAAGTCAATAGTCACCCAAATGTTTTCGGTAAATACATCCACAAAACCTCTCTCAACCCACTCAAACCGCATCCAGCTCTTCGTTAACACGGCCTAGACTTCGGTTTAGGATGCAGAATGACTTAACGTGAGCTGTAAAAATGAACTAAACTTCACCATGTAGCTGAATTTTAGGCAGTCCAGAAGAATCTGTGTCCTAAACCAGGGTTTTTCAACCACTGGGCCCCTCTGTTGGTCCTCAGGCCAATACCGAGGGGGGACACAGTGGTCTGTAGTGGGCCGGTGATGGCAGTTGGTCATAAAAAAAATAGTGAAAAAACAACTGACTTAACAATAAAGAAATATAAAGTGCAACAACGGCACACAAGGCAGCTTCATCTAGTTTTTGCCATTTGTTTTAATTGTCCACTTGCTAGCAAATGGCATAAAACAAAGAATGTGTTGCAGAAACTTTCTGCTTAATGATTTCAGGAATAACACGAGCTTACGTCAGACTAATCTGTTGATTATTTTATGTTCCATGATAAATGTCGCATATTGCGGCACCAAGATATTGCTGAGTGTTGAAATGTTCCCAAAAACAAAGCAAAAGGGTTCATTTGCTAGTCCACTGTAGGTGCTTTGTAGAGTCTTTAAGTAACATTCAATTAAACATCTATTAAATGCAATTGAACTTGAAGTTGAGTGTGATAGACTGCGTTAAGTCAAGCCCCAACCTTAACTTCAAGCCTAAACCTACACTTACTCCTAAGCCCAACCCTTACGTCAACAGGGTTGACAATCAACTATCACCAGAAAGTCTGTTAATAATTTAAATATCTGCAGATCTTCTATAGAAGAACATCTAATTAATGTTAGACCAAAATCTTTTTTTCTGGTTTTCTTTTGGGCTTTAATGCTGTCTAGAGATAAATAAGTGGACCTTGAGATGCAAAAGGTTGAGAACCCCTGTCCTAAACCACATCAACAAGTCTGCACAACCTTAACGAAGACCTTGATGTGGTCTCAGCGGCTTGTTCTGGAGATGTATTTACGACCGTGGTAAACTGAGGCCTTCAGTTTGGGCCATAACTGTCAAAACTCTATTAGCACCCTTATAGGATTCTAGTTGGTACTAAGCTAATGCTGGTGTACATTAACATTTTCTATCAGTTCTAGATTAAACATGGGTATTCAAGCTTTGTGTTTTCTTTAAAGTACGTTTTTGAGCTTATTAGTTTTACAGACTCTTTCAGTAAAGAGTCCCAATGTTGACTCAGCTGGTGACTGTTTTCCATTCCTAAACAATAACCGAAACCTGCTTAGGCTACAGCTTGTATTCAGTCAGTGACGTATCTAGAACTTCCAGAAGTTCTAGAGTGACACTTTTCTCACAAAATTGTTCCTATTTTTAATTCAAAGTGTGACAGATTTCTCTGTCAAGTCCTAATTATGTTGGTAGTTAATCTGATTTGTTAGGCTTTCTGTGCAGCTCCTGAAGCCCTAACCAATGGGAGAGCTTGCTTGGCTGTATCAATCTGTATCTGTAATCCTGATTGGACAATTTTCCATTGGGCCTTTCAACTGAAACTTAACAATGAAATAAAGAGTATTACTACGATGCTACAATGCTTCTGGAGCTTAAATACGAGCACGAATCTTTTGAAAAAAATGTATTTTTTAAATTATGTTCCATAGAAAAGATTTGGGTGACTATTGACTTCTAGTCTTTGTTAGCAACATTTGCCTCGTAGCTCCAGCACTAAGCAAAATTTGGCCGCTAAGCTTGGCTGATTCTTCAGCGGTAATATTTTCAGATGGTACATATGAGATCCATACCACACATATTATGAAGCGGCGCCAGCACCGACTTATGGATTTTGTAGTTTAGTTTAATTTCCATCTTTACTGTAATATGGCTTAGCAAAATATTACATTGCTATTATATTGTATTGTGCTTTTAAGGTCAAAAACTTTCTGTTTCACAAAAGTTCAAGTGATTTCTAATCCGCCATCAAAAGTTTCCCTTACGGAGAAATGAGCGGCGATTAAAAATGCTTTGCACGCGACCAGCAGATGGCACAGTTCTGCACTTTCCCTCCGCATATTTATGGACTAGACTCAAACAGCTGGGCAAAAAAGAACGGATCATATCTGAGAACAGCCTGAGTATCAGTAACAGAAACTTCAACATCTTCCAGTTGACTATTAATATTAATATTCTATATCCTCTATTTACATCTCTCCGCATCCTCTTCTAATGTTTCATATCTAATGACGAGAGCTAGATTTTATCTTTATCAAAGCAAATGACATGGTTCTTCTGCCAGCATCTCACAGCCAATATCCAAGCCATCATCAGTGAGAGGAATTGTGCTTTCTTAATGTAGATGAAGGAATACTTTACCCATAAAATGCTAACATAGCTAACAGCAAATGAAAGCCTACAAGAGGCAAGTTAGCAAGATATCATTTGCATAGTGCTAACTCAGCCGTACTAGCTTCCATTCATCATTAGCGACATTAGCATGTCTGGTAAGCTTGTCTAAGATTAGCAGGAAAAGGTCAGCTTAAACCTGGAGAAGACATCACTCTTGCTTTTCGAGTCGTTCGACACGACCGTCGATCTTTCGACCTACAGATTCAGGTGTTCACATGTGGAAGATGGTCTCGAATTCATTGAGGATGAACTCAATGATCTGGTTCTGGAAGACCATGTACATGGTTATGTTCGACGACTCCACTTCAGGCTTCAGCAACGTTGGGCCGAAGACGATGGCCACGTTCTGAACGCTCATCCTGTTCTCTTCTCCATGCTCGATGACTCTGGGAGACAGAAAGAGAGAGAGAGAGTGGGAGTGATTGAGAGAGACTTTCACACAGAATTTGGACAAAGTGTGAATTAGGGATGTGCCAGTATTCGAATACTGAAAGCACTACTCAGGTCTTTATTAGGTTTCATTGCAGGAAGACAGAGAAAACTGCCTGTACCGCTAACTGTGACCCAGTTTCCCAAGGGCAGCTTAGTGTTAACATCATCTTTACTAGGAGAGAGAGTGTTCAGGTGTGATGCTCGCTCTACCATTTAAGAGTTACGCCAGAGCTGGTTTCTGAGGAGCCTGGCCTCTTCCTATTTCCCTCGTTATATCAAAAACAGGACTGCAAAATGCCGGGAGGGGCCCGCGAGGGAGTCCTCAATGAATGGGAGTAAATGAGCTTAATGGCTGAAAACAAAAAGTTAAAATAGTTTCCAATCACTCGCCCAGAACTTTCCTTTAATTTTAGAAAATAGAAGGATGTATTTGACTAAAAAAGCAAAGAAACGTACCTATATATTTCCTTTTTTCTACAGCAAACGGGTTTTGGCCAGCAGGAGGCGGGCATTACTGCTACCGAGTGCTGATTGGTTGGCGAGTGGAGCAGCTCATCGGCTGTTCACGCCCACTGACGTCATGGACGTTCATGAGGTGCCGTTTTAAACTCCTATAACTCGAGTTTAAAAGCTCTTAAAAATATAACAGCGGTGTTAAAATGTTTTATGCTATTCAGTGTTCAGGAAATTAATGCATTCTTTTACATTAAAACGTTTAAGCATTTATAAACTATGATTTTGCTCAAATGCTCCATCTTAACCCGTTCATTTTGGACTCGCTCAGGAGCGCCCTCTAGCGTCTGAGAAACCCAGAAGACATTACAGAGTGGAAATTCTCATCGCTGCAAGTTCTGTGATTACGCTTGTGCTGAGATGCTCGGAAAAACCTAGCACAGTAGCAAGCTAGCTACTCTAGCTGATGTTAGCGAGGTCCGGTAATGGTGAGAATATATTTCTCTAACAAATAACATGTTGGCATATCGTCCAGTGAGGAGAAAAGACCTTGTGTAGAATATGATGTGTTTTCATCTGTATTTAACGTGATACTGGTTATCTTCTCTGTTAGCTCAATAGCTCATCTGAAGAGGCAGCCTCTGCTGTTTTTGGATAATAAAACATGTTCCTCTGCGTGCTGCTGTATTTTTGTGCAACACCAGTGCTGTCATCTAAAAAAGCCCACCCCCCTACATTTTTTATAGCCAAAGTCTGTTTTTGCTATTTTTCCTTATCCCTGGTTAACCAGACATCCTTTCATGAACTCTTCAGGATGCTTGACTACCAACATTAGCCAGAATGCACATGCTTGAACAATGGGACCACTTATCAATGTATTGGTAATTTTGTTACCGACCATGAAATCATTCAAATTGATTGTTTTTACGTTCCTTTTCATATGCACGAGTGCTTCTGTGCTTCTGCGCACCTGAAGCGCCAGTCTGGGTTTTTCCAGTTGTTGTGAGGTCTTTTGACATCAAGTCGAGTTTTACAAATGAAAGAAACAGACGGGATTTTTAAACGCACCGCAATCTTCACATTAGGTCCAAAGTGCTCTTTTATTAAACCCACAGGAAACAGAGGAAGAAGAGCAGGATTCCTTAGGTAGCATTTCTCTTTTTACCCTTGTGCGACTCAAAGACGCAGACACTGGTTAACAGCCCAGTCTGTTGAAGGGCCCAAATCGTGGGAAAAGAAATGTTCCTCACTTTTTTGGACTAGAAGAGCGATGCACACTAACGGAACTGTACCAAACCAATCAAGGACTTCTGAAGAAGTTATTCATCTGGAGCAGAAGTTAATGAAAAAGTTCATTATCTGGAGGAAGTGTTGCAGATTGTAGGTCGAACCACACATTACAGGAAGGCAGATTTTCAGAACCAGGTTTGGTCAGCACTGTCCTATTATTACTGAGTAATACTAAGTAACTCGAAACACCAAGTTTTAAGCAATGAAAAATTCATCAATTTATCAAAAAATATGACCCGACTTGACATTTTTTTAAAACTCCTTGTCATCCCAGCCATAGCATGGACTGAAAATCAGCTATCTTTTGTTTTTTCTCTAGTACACACCAAACCAGATCACAGATCAGCACTCATCAACATGGTCCCTGGTCATGAAAAAGGTTTGGAGGGTGGCGGTAGTGGTGATTGGGGGAGATCACATACTTCCTTAAATGGCTGAACAGCACTTCCATAGTGTCGTGATTGGGTGGCGGTAAAGACTTCACCAGATCACTCATATAGGACACTCTGCTGTGGTAGTCTGGGATTTCTACAGTAAACGAGAAGAGCACAAAAACATTAATACCTGATGAACTTTATAATGAGGCACACCCAAGTCTTCATTTCCCCTTTCATTATGAGACATAAAGAAGACACAGGTTCTTACTGATTCCCTGCACGAAGCTGTTGAAGTGACTGTAAGGAAACAGAGGCTCCTGCAGTTCTCTGAAGAACAGCTTCAGTGCTCCTGTGATGACGTGAATGTCCCAGTTTCCCTCCTCCAGGTTTAGATCCTCCGCTAATGTACGCATTGTGACGACGCATTAAGAAACGACACATTATGCAACCTCAGTCAAAATACATAAATATAAATAATGACTAGTAATAATAATCACCGAGAATTAGTATTAAAAAAAGGATAAGGCGTACCATGATCAGCCTTGAACCGCAGTTTCTGAATAACAGCCAAGTTCCCACTGACTCTGTAGATGCCATCGATCCCCAAACCTGTGAGATAATATTGGAAGAAATTAGGCTACCATTTAAATGGCATAGGACTTAGGGGTCCAAGCACCAGACGTAGTAGAAGTCCTTATTTAGTTTGTTATTATTATTATTATTTTTCTACTGGCTATATTTGATCTGTACCTCTTTTCTCCACTGTCCGGATGCACTTCTCCACAAAACTGGGTACTGTAGTTCTCTCCTGGGCGCACAGATTGTGGAGGTGACAGCCAAACACGTTTTCTGCGTCCGACAAAATCAGCAGTTAGAATCCACACACAAAAATCTCCTGCGCACGAAGCTGCGAGAGCTGTGAGCAGTCACCTCACCTCTGATGTAGCCCTTCTCCTTGACGGACTGTAAAGTCGGCCTCTTGAGGAGAAACTTGCGCAGTTTGTTGCGGACCTTCTTCTGGTCGGCTTCAGAGGTGGAACCAGACGACAGCTGTCTGCCCGCTAATGGTCAAACAGAGAGAGAGAGAGTCATACCTTTGGCTATGCTACCTCACAATGTTAAATGATGATTCATTCGGCTATTAAGCGTAATTCTCAACAGGGAAATTTCTCTTTAGCTTGGAGAAAAGGACCCAACATTCCCTTTTACCTCAGCCAATCTGCTAAGACACGTTTGTGCTTCTTTACTTAGCTACAAGGCTAATGTAGATAACAAGTAAGTGTTCACTAATTAGCACTGTGCTAACTACACGCCTAAATCAGCACACATTCGCCTCAAATGGCATCAAACTGTTATGAAATCTCTAACAGACTTGGTTACATCGTTTCTGACACTTTATGACACACTGATCTATAAAAATAGACAGAAATAGACAAAATTCATGATGCTAATACTGTTTTAGCGTCATTCAGTGTATTTCTGTGGAAAACAGAATGACATACAGTGCAGTGACACAGTTTGAGGAAAGTGTGATGATTGAGGCGTGCAGTTAGCATCATGCTAATTGGAGAATGCCTACACAAGTTTCCATTTATCTTGCTACATTACTAATTAGCACTGTGCTAACTACATGCCTAAATCATCACACATTCGCCTCAAATGACATCAAACTGTTAGGTCATTTTGAATAGACTTGGTTATGTTGTTTCTGACACTTTATGACACACTGTTATCTATAAAAACAGACAGAAATAGATGAAATTCATGATGCTAATACTGTTTTGCCGTCATTCAGTGTATTTCTGTGGAAAACAGAATGGCATACAGTGCAGTGACAGTCTGAGGAAAGTGTGATGATTGAGGCGTGCAGTTAGCATCATGCTAATTGGAGAATGCCTACATAAGTTTCCATTTATCTTGCTACATTAGCCTCGGAGATCCAATGTAAAACTAAGCAAGCAAACGTCAGACCCTAAACGTGTCTTGGCTGACTGACTACATTTAGTGTAAGTGTTTTAAAGGTCTTCATAAAAAATTCTCCATAATTCAGTCATTAGGATGTCAGCAAAGTCATTCAGAGCGGTTTGGTGTGAAATGTCCTAGAAAAACTTACAGAGTCAGAATTGTTCACAGTGGTTATGGCTATATTTGTGTTGTAGTCATGGTGACCCCTGGTTCCATTCACCACCACTGTAAAGAGATCTGAGTCTCTACAATGAACCATTTCACTCCAAACCACTTTGAATGACTCTGTTTACACCTCAAATTCTGAATCACACAGAAATGTAGAAAAAATTGTGGAATTATGAGTGTATATCTGTAGCTCGGTTCCCTTAGTCTGGGAAGCTCTAATTTGCTTAGCATTCACACGGACATACTTGACACCAAACCAAAGATGAAAAAACAAATCTCATCAGGGAAGTGGGGGGTGTTGGGGGTGCTGCAGCCCACCCCCCCAGTTTCAGGACTGCAATTAATAGAAATAGTAATATTTACACATTCAGAACTTTATAATGATTTGAGCACAGTTAAGACCCATGTGTGCATTTTTTGGAGTGGATTTTTTTTTTTTCATTTTTATATTTTCAAAAACTGTTTCAGTGAACGCTGTGTTTTCATTACAGTGAGCTGAAAGTTGCGTCGCTCAAACATACACAGGTTAAGGTTCAAAGAGAGAAAGTACATGGAGAGTTACACGCCAGTTCTGAGCCCTAAAGAGGCCAAATATTGTAATAAACTTTTTATCGCTTTATAAAGAATCAACTAACGTCATAATAATGTTTAGACAACGTGTGCATTTCAGTGTAAAATCTCACCATGTGACTGTGAGCGACACAAGCAGTTACTGTGCCACATGCCAACAGTCTGATTGATTACTGCTCAGTTCATTTGCATAAAGTTTGTTCAGAAGTAGAGAGCAGAGTGATGACGTGCGTCAGTGGTTTGATATGTCAGTTATATGTATATTTCATCGTGTCTTGCCTCACTGTATGCCATGCTTTGTTTCATGCAAATTAGCCAAAAAAAAAATCAAATGATAAAAAGCAAATCATTTTGCATGTCATTAGTCACATATATGCTGCTTAAAATTACAGCAACCCCAACTTAAACCATCTTCCTACGTCCCTGAATGTCATACAGACAAAAAAAAAAGTCAAAACTGATCCGGAAGATGTTATCATACATTGGGTGATCTTTCTGGGTCATGTTATTCTCTGGCCTAATTGAGCTGGTAGATTTTATGAACGTTGTGTTTTATATATATCATTCGAAAGCCATGAGGGGCTGGTTATGATGTTCTCACAATGAGTAAAATCACTGTAACACTCAGCATTGAGAGGCTTACTGCTTTCATAGTGGAAACTTAGCACGTTTTTACATAATATAACATATTTAAACTGTCGTATTTGTGTATATGGAGTGTTTCACAACTGTTGTGATCGAGCGTGAGCCACATTTTAAAAACAAAAGCTGCTCGTTTTCATAATTACCAATTTAGATCTTATTAGGAGATGTTAGAACACTAACATCAGGACTTTGTCGGCTGCAAGTGCCAAACAAGGTATGTAGAGAGAAGATGACAGTTCGTTCTGTCTTTGGTCTGTTTTGTGATCATATTTCTAACAAACTGCACCAGAGTTTGCCTTTTTAGAGAGTCTTGGGCCACTTACACTACATGGACAAAAGTATTGGGACACCCTCACATTACACCTACAGGAGCTTTTATGACATCTCATTCTAAATCTATGGGCATTAATATGGAGTTGGTCCCCCCTTTTCAGCTATAACAGCTTCCACTCTTCTGGGAAGCTTCCTACAAAATTTTTGTGTCTGGGATTTTTTGCCCGTTCGTCCAGAAGAGCATTTGTGAGGTCAGACACTGATGTTGGACGAGAAGACCTCGCTCACAATCTCCGTTCTAGTTCATCCCGAAGGTGTTTGATGGGGTTGAGGTCAGGGATCTGTGAGGGCCAGTCAGGTTCTTCCACACCAAACTCACCCAGCTATGGCTTTATGGACCTTGCTTTGCTCAGTCATGCTAGAACAGAAAAGGTTCTTCCCCAAACTGTTCCCACAAAGTTGGAAGCATATAATTGTCCAAAATATCTTGGTGCTGAAGCATTAAGATTTCCCTTCACTGGAACTAAGGGTTCTAGGCCAACCCCTGAAAACAAACCCATAGCATCATCCCTCCTCCACCAAACTTTACAGCTGGCACAATGCGGTCAGGCAGGTAATGCTCTCCTGGCATCCACCAAACCCAGACTCGTCCATCAGACTGCCAGACAGAGAGGTGTGATTCGTCACTCCACAGAATGCGTTTCCACTGCTCCAGAGTCCAGCGGCAGCGTGCTTTAGACTCTACCCCTACAAAGGCCAAGGTTCGAATGGCTGCATTCTCACTTGTTCGAATGGAACGGTTTGTTTTAATCCAACTTTTTCTGGATTTGAAATGTACTGAGTGTAGTTAAAGACATACTGTCTAGCCCAATTACCATTACTCATCCTTCGCTTGTCTATGGAGGCGGCTGATCTGTCTTCTTTGTCTGTGCTGGAGGACTTCTCACTGACCTCCTCTTCATCATCTGAGTGGTGCTGCTCCACTTCCTGAGAGAGAGATAATAAAAGAGAGACTCTTTTAATTAACTTTACAGAAAAGTCCTGAACAAGAATATCGCAAGAAATCTACTTGAGAGACAAGTTATTACTACTAATATTACTATACTGACATTTGTGACAGTGTCTGTAAAGAGTTTAAACTTTACCAGCTGTCGGATGGTGTCTATGATGACTTTGCACCAGTCAGTGATGATGCTTTCAGTGTCATACTGAAGCAGGAACTCTGCACCAGCCCGACTTTTCAGCTAAACACACACAATAGTGGATTTTTATAAAAATACAGCATTATAATGTACTAGAGGGGAATTTCACATATTTTTCAGAATTTCTACATAATTACATTTCGGTTAAAATGTAAAGAGTCATTCAGAGTGGTTTGGTGTGAAGTACTCTGTTCTAGAGAAACTTACCCAGACAGAATTGTTCACAGTGGTGGTGATGGGAACCAGAGGTCCACCTTTAAAAGCTCCCTCACAGAAAGTTATTACATGAAATGGTAAATATGCTGCCAGATGCC
>JAILXH010231931.1:0-13305 GCA_023558415.1 Piaractus mesopotamicus | reverse complement strand
AAAAATCTTTGCATGTGAACACAGCCATTGTTTTTGACAGAATTCATGATTTTTCATCCACTAAAGTTCTCGCGCTACAATACCAAGCATTCACAGTGCAAATATGTCATTCAACCATTGGGAATTCCCCCACTGCAATAAAGAGATGCACTGATGTAGAGGCTAATAAATACACATAATAAGTGACTTCTAAGCAGTAATGTCACTTGTCTGACTTCCTTCTCCATTCGGTAGCTAGTGGGGAAAAAATGGACAAATATTTCAAGCAGCCATGTGTCCACCTTCTAGATACAACATCTGAAGGGGGGGATTTTTTTTGTCTTTAAACTAGAAAATCTCACTCTCTGGACTGTTGTGGCGCTGCTACTGGAGGAGAGTAGATGAAAGTTGACATTTTGGCCAGAGTGCCCCTTTAAAACTTCCCCTGGTTAAACATTATGCACTCTTACAGCAGTACCACGGAAGTGGTAAATTGTATAAAATGTTTATAGTCAATGGTCAGTTGCAGTGATCTGACTGTGTATATGTATATATACTGCCTTTCAAAAAATGTGGAATAACTTATCATATTAATATTTTTTTTATTATGTTAGATGCACTAATAGCTTGTACAAAGCAGATTATTATATCATACAGTAGTTCAGTGTTTTAGAATATTTTGGGAACAGCAAGAAGTTATATGTATGGTAATATACTGTAATAATTTACAATATTTTTTGTTTTTAAAGTTATCTCCCTCAAGCATCACATTAAATCATAATAATCATTTTAGAATCTTGCATCATATGCAAAACTTTGAACAGCCCTGGTCCAAACACGTTTTGTTGACTTTCTGAGTGAAAACAAGTGAACAAATCCTGGATCATGCAGAGAACATTAACCACACTTTAATATGGCACTTTTCTGCAAATTGAACAGGACAATTCCTCTGTATTTGCTGAGTTTCACATACTGGGGGGGAAAAAAATAAAACATAACATATGAAAGGTGCCGTAGCTTGCGCACAGGCCAAATTTCATTTTATTTTTTGCCCCCAGCATGTTAAATTCAGCAGTAGTTGTGTATTAAAATGTGCAGAAGTGTGCTCTCTGTAGAGGATGTTTTTCTTTTCACTTAGAAAATCAATGAAACATGTCCTTTAATCAAACATTTGCATATAACTGTAAATTTTGAGGAAAATTAGAATATATAATTTTTTTTTTTTTTTTTTTTTTTTTCCCCCAATTTGGAAATATGGATTCCAAATTTTTGAATGGTGGTCTCAGACCTTTGAACAGTAGTGTAGCACACAGAGGCATTTTTTGTCTAACATGTTTTTATCTCTCTGTAGAAGTACATGCAGGAGGCGCGTAGTCTGGGGAAGAATCTGAGACAGCCCAAGCTGTCGGACCTCTCACCAGCTGTCATTGCACAGACCAACTGGAAGTTTGTGGAGGGATTACTGAAGGAGTGCAGAATGAAGGTCTGTACTTTTCCTTTCTCTCTTTTGCATGCGTGCACACACAATACAAACGAAAACACAAGGTTCAGTACTTTCATTGCTGCTTATTGAGAACAGAGGGAACTGCACTATGGTCTGGTTAGCATTATTCACTGTTTCAGCAAGTGCGCTTTCCACTCAGTGAAGATTTCTACTATAACGTAATGTTGTGCATGGTATGGTAATGTTGTATCTGCAGACTAAGCGGATGTTGGTGGAGAAGATGGGTCGGGAGGCTGTGGAACTGGGCCACGGGGAGGCTAATATCACTGGGCTGGAGGAGAACACACTCATAGCCAGCCTGTGTGACCTGCTGGAGAGAATATGGAGCCACGGCCTACAGGTCAAGCAGGTAAATGCTGCTGCACTCACAAATCAAATAAACGAGCACACAGTTTCTGTTTAACAGCTTTAAAAGGACCCATATTATGGAACACTGTTTTTAAATAAAGTTTAAAGTAATATGAAGACACTGCTGAAGTTTCAAAATGTGCCATTCACTTTCAAATCCAAACATATATGCAAACTGTGCCACAAAAACAGATCTCACAATAACCAGCTCATTTACATATATCCACCTAAACAGCCTGTAACAGTTTAGCTCCGCCCATTAACATTGAAGTTCTAAGCAGTGTTTTAGCTCCAGGTACTTTTGAATGGGGAGCAATACAGGGCAGCCAATTAGAATAGAGCTTGTTCATCATATAACAGTCTTAAGGGTACAATATCAAAATCAGCCTGATTAATTCTGAGCTAAAGAAAGGTTGGGAAATGGCCATGTCAGAATGAATTTTGACCATATCAAGTTGACCTCAAGGGATAAAAAATACAAGAGAAATGCAGGGTATGGGCCCTTTAACACTCTGCATCTAGATCAATAAAGCAGAAAAATTATTTTTTTTATTTATTTATTTTGAGTAAGTGAGCACCTACATTCACACTGCATGACAAAACACTCACATGTATTTTATGTGTATTTTTTTTTTATATTTTCTACATTACACATACATTGAAGCAGATCTGGTATATTGTCACATGCCTGCATTTGTGTGTAGGGAAAATCTGCGTTGTGGTCCCACTTAGCGCACTACCAGGCCAGAGAGGAGAAAACAGAGCAACAGGCGGAGTCCCCAGGTACTGTCATATTCACTTACACATACAGTCCCACACATTATGACTTTGTGTGCTCATATTTGAACATACTTGAATCACTGTTGCTATCTGTATTTCCACCACTGCAGTGTCTAACGGTCAAGAGAGAAGGAAGTCTGAGTCGTCAATCGGCCTGCCAGCACTGCGTGTATCAGTAGTACAGGACATGAGGTGGGTGATTCACTGCTACTGTGTGTTAAATGCAAGCTTAGAGGTGGGTAGTATGATGACAGTTTGTCATTATTGTGATAAGCTTTATTGCGATGAGCAATATGCTTTTCTGAGCATATTGTGAATAGCATCAGTATTTAAAAAACACTGACCAACTGTATATTTAATTTCAAAGAGAGCATAATTTGGCCTCTGTATTTGTATTTAGTTCAGTACATTGTGTGAGATGTTGAATAAAGTCATTGTACCCAGAGTTGTTTTTTGTGTGCCTCAGATTTTCTAAAGCTCTTTTTAAACAGGCTGAACAGCATTAGATGCTTCCATAAAGACATTTACAGTGCTGTAGCTGGAGATTAAAAATTTAACTAGATTTACATGAGACTATTCCATAAGAGAAAGATATATCTAAAGCTGGGTACATGCTTGCTGATGTTAACTTGAAGGTAGTCTATCAGGCCAAACTACACTGGTTTGTCCCAGTTTAAACTAGGAAGACAAAGCTTAATAATTAACTCCCTGTCCATCAGAAATAGCTGAAATGTGAGCAGGATGTTTTATTTTTAATCTTTTAGCATCAGCAAAATAAGGTTTAACCCACTTCTCCCGCACTTAGTGTTTCAGTCCTGTCTTTCGTCCCTCTCTGCCACCCTCTCACACAGGCACATCCAGAACATGGGGGAGATAAAGACGGATGTGGGCAGAGCACGAGCCTGGATCCGTCTCTCTCTGGAGAAGAAGCTGCTCTCTCAACACCTCAAACAGCTGCTGTCCAACCAGGCCTTAACCAAGTATGAGACACATACGCAAAAGTTCCAACACCCTAGCTCAAGTGACAGGTTTTGTTGTTTTTCTAAGTGAAAATAAATTGGCACATCCTCTACAGAGAAAACATACACATTTTTCCTGCAAATTTTAGTTTACTGAGTTTAACGTTTTGAAAAATTCTAACAAAGATAAAATGTCATTTGACCAGGGGTGCTGTACATGCACACTGACATTGCCAGATGTATCAAAACCTTGTAACTTCATATTTTAAAGCTGTCAAATGATTAAAATAATTACTTGCAATTCATTTTATCATTTTATATTAAACACATTTCTCTTATTTAGGTCTAAAGACAGATTTTTTTTTATATGAGTTGATGATATGAGTGAACAAAATCAGCATCATCAGAATGTATTTATTACTTTCAATAATTCAAAAAGATTATTTTCATCTAGTGAATGCAGAATTCACACGAACTGAAACTTGCATGATTTCAAATAGAATAAATGCAGTTTCCAGTTTTCATCACTGACATCCAGCGAGAGCAACAGTAGCTACATGTTCCATTGAATGAGTGTATGTCTCATTAAGTATGTACAGTCAATGGTTCCAACTCCTCTGTGATTTGTCTCTCTTGTTCATGCAACTCGTGGATTCTTGTTATTGTGGAGGCTCTCTTGCTTTTGTTAGTTTGCTGCTTGTTGATTTATCCATGGTTCTCCTGCAAGCACTGTTTGGCATAGTCTGCTGAAGGTGCCCAAGGTGTTTTACCATACTTTAAACGCAACTTGTACGTGACTTTTAAACAAGAAGTCTACAATCACAGATTCTGTCGTAGCAACATGCAGCACACAAGCAGCTGGATAGTTTCAGCTTGCACAAGTATGAATGAGTTGAAGGGTCGAACTAGAAAAATATGTTTAAAAAAAAATAATAAAATGCGGTGTTACAAATTTATCATGTTATTGTGTTATCTTTGACAGCCCTAAGCCCTAAACACCAGCTTCGCTTTGCATTGTATGTGAACATTTCATAGTGAATGGACCAGTAGAAACGGTCCAAAATGATAAATATCCTTAAATTAGCATTTCAAGGTTTTGTTACGACAGCAACCATATGTTTGAACAATGTGTGAAAAGTGTTTAACACGTCCGCAGGAAATTGTATAAGCGCTATGCTTTCCTACGGTGTGAGGAGGAGAAGGAGCAGTTTCTCTTTCATCTGCTGAGCCTGAACGCTGTGGACTATTTCTGCTTCACCAGCGTCTTCACCACCATCAGTGAGTACACAGCAATAGCACACACGCACCGGCTTTTCATAAGTACTGCTGTAGTGCTTTTCAAATGAAATGTTGATTCTGCTTATGCAAGAGTTTTTGTTTTGTTTTTTGAAAAGCAATTAAAGCGACTGTTTCTAGCCTGAACTTGTCGTTATACTTATCCTTAAATCTGTACGGTGTCCTCTCATTCTCCCTCTGCATTCTCTCCCTGCTCTTGTCTCCTCCCTTCACCTCTGCCGTCCTTATATTCCTCTCAGGCTTCTGAGAACATAAAACAATCCTTTTATTATGACTGTGAAGGACCTGAGACAAAGCTGTAGGAAGCAGCTGTTAAAATTGACTATGCACCTCTGAGATTATGGGCTTGCGATGATAAAGCTCATGGCCAAAGCAGCCACGTTGTGTTGGCACTTTTGAAAACATGCAGCTTGCAGTCTGCCTCTCGATTGAGGAGGGTTTTATTATTTTATTTAGAAGTGATAGTTTCTGACAGAAATATTTGTCAGTCTTGTTGAATTTGTGAAGGTTATTCTCTCTGTGTACTGCTCAGTGTGCTATCCACAAAACTTCTCACTCTCACAGCACTCCTCCCTGAAGCTGTTCTGTTTTGCTCCTTCAGTGATTCCTTACCGGGCTGTCATCATCCCCATAAAGAAGCTGAGCAATGCCATGACGACGTCAAACCCGTGGGTGTGCGTGTCGGGTGAATTAGGCGACTCAGGCATCATGCAGATTCCGAAGAACGTTCTGGAGATGACGTTTGATGTGAGTGTTCTGACATCACGCTGCTCCTGTGCTGTTTTCATGGTAACAGCTACTGACTGGGAAGCAGCTGCAGAATCTCTGTTACAGGCTTTAGAACGAGCTGCATCAGAGTGTTTCTCCTCTTGTGTTAGTCATACAGCTTTCATAGCCTGTTTCTCCATAACCTGTGCATTTTCAGTTTCTCTTTAGAGGCGTTTGTAATCTGGAGCAATAGAATTGGTTGGGTGAACCTGCATCACTGAAATACTAAATATAAGTCTATTTGATATAAATTGTGAAAGTAATAAATGTGGAAAAAAGACTTCCGAAGAGCTGAATCCAAAACAGAAGTAGTTTTTAAAAGTAAAAAGAAATCAGACAGCACTGGTATAGTTTCCTGAGCATTTATTAGTCTTAGGAATTGTGTGCCAAAACACATCTGCTGTATCCGAGTACTGCCCGATCTCTTTTATCTTGATATGTTATAAGGATTATTACTGAGGTGCTAAACTGTCCCTGTATTATTGATATATTATGAATGCAGCTTAATTAATTTAAGTATATGTATGGAATTTAATTGGTATAATTAAATGGTATAATCACTAATTTCAGGCCGATTTTGACACTGTGTTGCTGTTTGAAACCTCATTGTAGTCACGTGTGTGTATGGAGTGTATAAATACACTTGTGATGGTGCTCATAGTTCTGCTGCTGTCTTTATTTTTGGAGCTGGTGATAGATTTCTGGAGTGATAATTTATTCACAGTGTGATAATTAGCGCTGGAACATTTTCAGACAACACTGTGTTGGGATATCACAGGTACATGCCAACAACTGTACAAGACCTACATTTTCCTGAGGCTTTAATTTCAACTAAATATTTTAACACACAGTACTGTGGTAAAGTTAGAGACCACCGAATATCCAGTTAAAATGCCCATTAAGTACAAGTTATTTATTTTTCAGGAGATGTTTCTGAGGAAATTTGATATGATTATCATACAAGATTGAGTAAAAAAAAAACAAGAGTTTCCAGAACTGGAGTTCAAAAAGGATTAAGTTATAGAGAAAATGGGACTCCTGACAACCATGCAAAATATTTGCAAATATTTGCAAATCAAGCTGCTGGTGTTCTCAGAATAATGGATTGACCACCCCAGAGTCCAGACCTCAACATCACTGAATGTGTTTGGATTACTTGGTTTGTGAAAAGCAGAAAATGCAATCAACTTCTAAGACTGAACTTTGAAGGTGTGGAGAAATACTGATGCTGATGCTGAAAATTCACCTAATGGTCATTTTGACGGTAAATTAAATCTGGTTTTTAAACAGTACTGTGTGTAAAGATATGTGGTTTATAATTGATAAGGAATATAGCAAAATCAAAGGGTTACCAGTCTAATTACAACTTAGTAAGCTATTAATTGGGCGCATTTGCAGAGCATATAAGTCAGGGGTGTCCAATCTTATGTGTAAAGGGCCTGTGTGGCTGCAGGTTTTCATCCCAAACAAGCAGGAGCACACCTGATTCCACTTTTACACCTCATTCCACTTGTTTAATCATTTGGTCTCAGCTTTCAACAACTGATTAAATGTGCTCCTGTTTTGTTGGAATGAAAACCAGCGGCAGTTCCGGCCTTTCGCAGGTAAGATTGGACACCCCTGATCTAAGTGAAAATGTGTACTACTGAATATCAAAACATCAAGTGTTTTTCCGTGCTGCTCTGACATGGAATGACTCACATTTGCTAGCTGGTTTCTACAGTGATGTAGACTTGAGAGTGTGTGTAAGAATGTGCTGCTGCTGGTAATGGCCTTACTTTAGAATCAGAGAAGAGTCTGTGGTGACCCCACCTTAAACCCACGTCTCAGTGGGATGCTGAAGTGAGGAGAGCCAATCACTGCCATTTCTCATGCTGTCAATCATTCGTCATGTCCTAACTCATCATGTCTCCTTTCCCAGTCTGCCTTTAGGCCTCACACGCACATCTCCGCCCTTTTCAAGGTTAGGAGAACCATGTCTCCCCATTTCCTCTTTTCTCTCTCCATCCATCCACCCATTTCTCTCATTTCCTCACTTGTTCTTCTTTACTGGCACCTTGTGGATACTTACGCAGACTTTAGTCATTTAACAGTGGCTTGTTTGTCATTTTCATGCAGCAGCTTTTCAGCTTGTAAACGTTTCTGTAAAATGACATTTGCTTTGTAAAAAGCTTGTGCTCTTCTGCAGCAGGCTGAGGTCCTGCATATAGGCTGTTTTTGTCATTTCCATTAGATGAAAATGGCATTCAAGACCATTAGTGTTTTAAAATCTTCGTGTGGCTCTACTCTCTCAGGACATGGTTTGTGTTAGCAGAGCAGATGAATAGCTTTGCGTGCTGTAGGATTCTCTTGCAGGTGGCTTCAGTTTGAACATGACTTCAGATGTTGGCAAATGTTGCCTCTTGGGCTTATAGGAACACTCCAGGGTTTTTCAGCTTACTCGCTATATGCAAAATCTGTATCCATCAGACATGAAAATATCAGTTTCCTTGTGCTTAGTAGAACGGAAAACCCGTCAAAACATTTATAATAGCAGTCATTGCGCAGGTGCTTCAGCCATGGTAATTGACCATGTGCTACAGATGCAGCAGATAGATATTAGGCTGAAAACGCTGGAGTATTCCTTTTAAAGGCAGTGTTTGCCATGTCTGTCCCCTTTTCTTACTAACACCCTCACTCAAACACTTACCCAGCCACTTTCAGACATCTTCTTAGCATTGCTGACATTGTATAGTCTGTGCATGATCTCATACTCTGTGTGTGTATATGTGCATGCACCCTACAGTGCCAGAACCTGGGGAAGCTGACCACCGTGCAGTTGGGTCATGATAACGCTGGGCTCTTGGCCAAGTGGCTGGTGGACTGCGTGATGGTCCGCAACGAGATTACAGGACATACATACAAGTGAGCTATGCCTGATTTTCCTTTCCCTCACCTCTGTCATTACCTGTAGCTCCCTCTGCTGTCTGTTTAAAGCACACTTTTTTTTTTTTTTTGGTTCCCTGAACTCGTTTTTGATCTGTTGCATTTCCCAGGTTCCCCTGCGGTCGATGGCTCGGTAAAGGTGTGGATGACGGCAGTCTGGAGCGAATTCTGATTGGTGAATTAGTGGCTCCATGCAGCGATGAGGAGGTAGTGCGAGGAAGCAAGACTCCGCCTCCTCAGCGCTCTCCCTCACAGCTTCGGCGAATCAGTATATCCTCTATCACTGGGCGAGGCAGCAGTATGTTTAAACACTGAGACTATTTGATTATTTTTTGGAGATGCTGTATTATGTAGTTTACGTACTAATATGTTTTGAAGCCCCACGGAACCTAGATCCATGTTTTCTCTCTGCACTGAAAAAATGGTGCTTTGAATTTATTTGATTCAAATGCGTGTCGATTCCACATGAAGAAATATAGATCAACACCATTACTGTTGTTCATTTAATTTACCTTTGACAAGAGTTCTGTTGATGATTATACACTGGAACTGATGTACACATTTGAATCGAGTAAATTCAAAGCAACACGTTTTCTGTGTAATTAGTTAGTTGTGCTCTTGTGAGCAGTTTTAATCATATTTCTTATTCTTCTTTGGATGTTTTATATAACTCTCAAGTTTAGTATCGTACAAGCTTTTTTAATATTTTGAGCCACGTTCCCTGGGGCTTTAAAGAATGCTTTTGTGATGTACCAAAATGATTAAAATAATTTTAATTATCATTGTAATTACAATCACTGACAGTTTCTCTTACGACGTCTCTCTAGAACCAACAACCGATCAGATACAGGAAGCCATCAGTGAGGCAGTAAACAACATCATCAAACATTTTCACAAACCAGAGAAAGAGGTGTGCATGTGTGTGTACACTCAGATGATTTTCCACTTTGTGTGTGTTTTTACTGACTCTGACTCCTCTTTCTCTCCTCTTCCTGTCAGAGAGGGAGTCTGACTGTTCTGCTGTGTGGAGAGGGTGGGTTGGTAGGCGCACTGGAGCAGTTCTTCTACCATGGCTTCCGCACAGCACGTCTTTTCCAGAAAAATGTATTTGTGTGGGATTTCATAGGTGAGCCTGTGTAGTAGAACCTCTGGTAAATGTAATGTGTGCCATCTGTAGGAATCAGAAAATGTTGGAATGTGATCAGAGGAACATTTGCTGTAGTTCTGTTCTTTATGCACAAAACAAAGTGCTGGAAGCTTCTTACTGACTCCATAAATGTTTTGTGACCCCGCCAAAGCTTTAGTGTTAATGTAATTTTCTACTAGCTCTGAGCTCTGGCGCTGGTGCTTACAAAGTAGATCGTGTTAGGGTAATGATGCAGGGTTGCACTAAGGGCTTCCATGAAAAATTGATCAATTTTCCACCTTTCAGTATTAAGTTCATGAGCCATAGAGCCCTCTTGTGGAAGCGGTAGTACACTGCGTCTTTTCATCAGATCAACCACCTGTTTAACTGTGCATGCTCATGCACGTTCACGTGATACAGGTTGCCTTTTTTATTTAGAGGAGAAAACGTGGACACTGTATCTGCATGTTGAATTGTTTAACATTACACTGATAAAAATGCAGCAGATATCCATTATAAGTACTTTCATCTAAAAATATGAGTATAGCTTTAACTCTGTTTGTATGTGTATCTTGACCAGAGAGAGCAGTGGTATATATGGAGAGTGCTGATCAGATGGGGGATCTGCAGGAAACAGCTGAGCCTCTTGGCCTGACTTGCGATTCTCTCTGTCGTTATGCCAATGCCGTCAACAACACATCACGTAACATCGGCAAAGATGGCAAGTTCCAGCTTCTGATTTGCCTTGGGGCAAGGTAAGGGCGTCCACAGGGTTGCATTATGTATGCATGTGCATTACAAAGCTGTACCTCAACTGTAGTTTGTGCAAAATTCTAGCAATAGTTGGCTTGTTTTTATCATGGAAAGAAACAAATTCTGGCTTTTTTTTTTTAATATGAGAATGAAATAGCATGTATACACTGTTCACCCCTCAGTCCATACAATCTATACATGCAAACTAAGCTGCCAGAGTCTATATTAAATTAATCATGGTTGTAATGTGATGAATAAATTTTATACTGCTTCCAGGAGACAATGTGTCATTGAAGCATTTCAAAGAATCCAGACATTTAAAATGACTGCATGAAGTTTACTTTTTCCGACATCTCAGTCCAAACTTCAGCCAAGGCTGGAAAACCGGCAATGTAAAAATGAATTATGACTTTTTTGTTTTATTTTTGGTACTTAAAATTAGACAAACATTACAAAGGTGGGGGAAACAATACACAAGAAGACATATAAATCGATATGGGCCTATTAACTCATGCCTACCCTCTCCCTCTGTCTGTTCAGAGATCGTCTGCTGTCTAACTGGCTCCCTCTGTTGGTGGAGTGCCCCATCATCACGCGGATGTATGAGGAGGCAGCGCTGCTGCGCGACCGGGTCGCCGTTAGCTCTCTCATTAACGTCCTGCAGTCGCTCCATGACTTCCCCATCACTCTGGAGACCTCGCTTACCAAGGGTGTGGACCTGTAGCCCTTCTGGAAACCGCTTCAGACTCAGCCTCCCCAAACCCACCTCAGCATCCCTCGTCTCTCCTGCCACTGCTGCCACTCTCAGGGCCAGCGCGGCTCTGGGAGCAATTCTCAAGCTCAAGACTAAAGCGCTCCAGACTTATTCAGCTATCTCCTAAACCCCACTGGAGTGAGATTCACATAGAGGAAGATGTTAAAGGTGTTTGGATTCCTGGGCGAAAGCTGTGTTCATTTGATGCAAAAGGACCTGTGGATTTGGTTCTGAATTCTGCTGGTATGGTTTGCCGGGTGTTTGACAGCAGAGAGTTCTCTTCTCCTGTGTTCGTCCTTCAGACTTCCAGCCACCTTTAGATTGCTCCATATCGGATTCACATGAACCCACAAAAAAGGAATTTGCTGTAAAGTATTCAAGATTAGCTTTGTTATTGTTATTTGATGCATACCTTTAGCATTGACAGGCTTCTTGTGTCTCTGTATTCCTTCCTACAACGGGAGGCTGGAGCTAAATCACATTTGCACAACTGTTAAAGGACAATTAAGAGTATTCGGGTTAGATGTTGCCCACAAGTCTATTTTTGTTTTGTTTAAAAATCACTCTTGACTGGCGATTGATCTGCAAGGAAAGCATCTGCTTCAACGGACTGTTTTAAAGTGGTCATCTGCAAAAGGTTCGGCTCAGCTGCATCGGTTAAGCTGAATCTGTGGTAGTTTAAAGGAAATGACATTCCAGCGACACCAAGCGAAAATACTGTAGTTGAGTCTCAGTATGCGTTCTGTCATTTCGTGTGAGTGTGTGAATGTGTGAGTGTGCGTGTGCTTATTAGAATATTACAGGAAGAGGTGTATTTTGCCAATCAGTATTAACTTGGTTTGTGTTGAAGTAAATCAACATAAAGCTTGAATTTTGTATTTCGGAGAAAACACTGGAAATAGAAAAGCAATAACGCACCCGGCCATCTCCCTCCCTCTTAAGGACAGAAGTATTTAACCATGTAAACAGCCAGCTTTCTCTCTCTTACCATTTCCTCCCCGCATAGAACTTCAGTGTTTAAAGCCCCATTTCAGGATGTTTTGGAATTTATTTGGTCCAATCAGGTTGCTTTTACCTTTTTTTTTTTTTTTTTGTGTTTAAATATAAACGTTTACATACATCTCAATTTATCCTCATCCTGATTGGGGCTTTAAGGCCACGAAAACGTAGATTTCACAGAAATATAAGTTTAAATACTGGAGATCTTTCAATTGGTGGACATTAATAAGTATCCTGGACAGAAAACAATAGTTACAGGGGTCAATGAGTTTATTATGGCTAGTTCTAAATAAATCATTGCAGATAATAAGCAGTTGATGATGACTGATCTCTTTTTAATTTGAAGTCTTGAATTGTTCACCTGTTTAAGTATGCGAGAGGGTGCATGAATGAACTCGAGCACGCTTTCATTTTTTAACGTCTTGCATCATTTCTATGTATTTATTTTTTTTTAACAATGCTCTTCGCGACACTGGTTGATTTGCAGTATGTGTGGAACTGGATCATTTCGACGTGATACTGTATCAGTTATTTATTTCCTGGTGTATCATATCTCCTAATTAGTCTTGGTTCAAACTGTGTGTATTATCAGTATATGTTTGCCTGTGTAAGACTGAACTGAATCCATATGTCCGCCCCCCCCCAAATTTAAACGTTTCTTTGGCTGTTGCATTGTAGAGAAGAGGTAAAACACTGGATCATTCCCTTTTGTCTTCAGTGCTTATTGCATGCTACATGTTTTAGAGCTCGGAGCTGCAGCTTTAGCTGTAGATTAGTTAGTCCAGCCTCAAGCCCCAGTCCTCTTCTGTCCTCATTTAGACCCGTTCCAGGGTCTCGGCCCAGCTCTCTCTTTTACCTTATGAGTACTTAGGCAGTTCTATCTTTTTCCTCTCCTCTCGATCGCATTGTGAACTTTCCTTACTGGAAATTTGAAATGAGTGGATTCTTCCATCTGTCAGTAATGGGTAAATGATCACTGTAATGTTCATGATATTTATGAAACATCTCATTAAAATCGCTCCCTATGTTCAAGTTTTTGTCCTCTTTGAATGTGGTGTTGTCCTTTTTTCAACAAAGCATTGTAGGTTCTGTTTAACATTTTGATCAGAGAGCT